>SHCU01000150.1:210357-228198 GCA_004307685.1 Ceratina australensis | reverse complement strand
GCGAATTGTTAACGCGCATCTTTCGAGGAAAGTATTTTAATTACTGTAACGAGGTCGGGGGGGTTCGTTGAAAACCTTCGCGGAATAATCAAGTGTCCAGATTCAAAGGGATCGTTACTTAACCAATTTCGAATGTAATTAACGCCGGACCGATTCGCGATAACGTACGGCAAGTTTGAACGCGGGGACCGATGCGTATACCGGGTAAAACGTGGTCAAATGTTCGTGTCCGTGTGTTTTCGTGTGTATGCGTGGAATTTGGGTAAACGTACTACGTACTACGGATTACGGTTACCGTCAACACGAGCGAGAACACGAGAACTTGGTGGAACAACCTGGCACTTTGGGGTTGAAGCTTACCGGTGCAACCCCCGCTGGGGCTCACGGACACTCGGCCCACCCTTGGCCCCACTGCGCGGTACACGACCGCTCCTACCCAACAACAGACATCACCGATCTTACATTATTCACACTTTTCCCCGGAACATCGCGATTATTACAACTTTAACATGTATTACGTTATGGTAACATTAACTGCTAAGTTTCGTTGTAGTTACCGTACTCGCTGCTGGATTAAGCCACGTTTTGCTGTCTAACAGCTTTCCGACTTAATTAGCGATTCCGTGTGAACAAGAAAGTGTTACTTCTTTGGAATCTTCACGTAGCATTACTCTCAAGCAGTATTATGTAATATTTTTTATACCGTAAAATGCATAACCAAACTTTATGATTGATCGAATCATTTTGAATCAGTTATCTCAAGGATATTTTAATTATTGAATATGTTGGAGTTTCTCGTAATTGGAAGTATACCAGTTACGCAATTCGATATCATTACGAGACGCTTAATCCAGCATCGTAAGTTTCGAGCACCTTCTAGGAAATGTAAGTCAAAGTTGCTCGCTGCCTGCTTGTATAATACGAGAATTCGTACTCGTTACTGCACAATCCGACTTTACCGTTTCCGATTTTGAGACTAACAAAACCACGATAACGAATTCAGCAAATGTACCCAACCATGTTAGATGATACCTAGCTCATAGTAACACGTGTTTTAAAAACATTGCCTCGAATTAAAAGAAAAAAATTGATTGTACATTCAGTCATTTTTATGTAACATATATTCCATTATCTTTCTTCGAGACGCTGTACTTTTTTTTCTTTTAACACGAGCTTCAGTGAATATTCCGTCCCCGTTCAATGCATCCCGTTTGCGTGGTAGTTTTTATTTATTACAGACATTCATTATTTATAATCCTTAATCATTATAATAATAGAGCTTCAGCGAATTATTACATTGTGTCGTTAATAAGTACACACGTACGTGTAAATAAACTTGTTCTCTGATTTTGCTCCAGAGCGATACCTCTGATGGACAATTAGGTGGTTACTTTTTCAATCTTTCTCTTAATCATTTGTATTATCTCGTTCACGTCTTCGTCTTCCTTGTACCGAGTACCCATTTGAAACGTTTACAAAACACACCTTCAATTCGTCTCGTCTCGCCTTGTCGTTGGTGTTTTTTAATAGATTGCCCGAACCCTGCCGGTTAGTCTCGGAAATTCGGTTAATCCCTTTTACAGAGCATCGTTTCCAAGGCGCATCGTCGTTAGAGCCATTGAGTTTCAAACAAGAAGCGTTTACCCTTCGTTCATTTTCCCCCCATTAAATTTACATCAAGAAAGATATAATATATATGTATGTATATACGCGTATATGTATAATATACAATTCTCATCGGCCAATGAGTCGAACGTCGTCTGTAAGCATGGGTAAGAAAACTTGAAGTGACTTCCTGAGAAAATTTCCGTTCGAATACAGCACGCACATTACAACTGTGACAACGACACGAAACGTAAATAACTTCTTTCGTAAAATAGTAAATGTAATTATGTTGCGTAACCAGCTTTAAAGTATAATATGTACATTTGAAAAAGCAACGACGATAAAAAGCATTCCCGATCAAAAATTTCTGTCGTCAAGATCGAAGATAAGAGAGATAATAAGGACAGCGTAAAATCGAAACGTCATTAGCGGTTTCCATCAAAATATTTCAACATCATCATCATCATCATGGACGGTATAATGTTTTGAACGTTTTATTTTCATTTTTATTATCCCGAATTTTCTAACTAATTACGAGCGCGCGACTTGACGCGTGTCTTCAAGTATTCTTACGGATGCCTCGGTGCCTTTTAGCACTTCGTTTAAAGTATAGATAGATTACTCGATCGCAAATAATTCGGTGAGAGTGCAAAAAGGCGGTCGATCGATCGGATTACGGATCGGGCAACGTATTATAGAAACCCACGCGCGATCACAGCGATATAACAACAATTCTTACGAATAGCAACAATCGGACCATAGCTCGGTAACGTTAACAGCGTCATGTTTTTTTAAATCTTTGCTTCTTTCATTCAAAAAAATTTTAACACCCCTCGGCCCCCTGTTAGCACCTTCGAAAGGATAGGCAAAACTCGGTCGAAAATACAAAAAGGAAAAAATCGAGTCGAAAATCTCTTCGCAAGAATAATCATTAATTAATTACTTTTTTTTATTTCGTAACTCTTTTAATCGTTTCATCTGAATAGAGGACGGTGACGTTAACGCGAACGAACTATAGCCACGCATAAAAGTATCAATAATATTGTTTAAGCATCGTGTCGTTAACATATGTATAAGCTCAGGACAGATGTGTCTTCTCTTTGGCATCAGCTTAGTCAACGCCAGCGACTTAAATCGTCTCTCTCTTTCTCACGAGATCCTTCGACGTCTTAATACTTATGTACGTATGCATATAATTATCTCCCCCCCCCCTAAGAACCCTATTTTACTTTTCTCTCCCTCGATGCTTTCCGTACATGCTGGCGCGTCGCTGGCTCTAGCGAGAAATTATAAAGTTCATGCATGCGAGCGTTTAAAACCGGATCAGCTCTCTTCGTGAATCCTCGATGCCATCCTTTAATAACGCAATGGTATCAGACACCAAGACGGGCAATTTCTGTCCGTTCCGACTTCGTGGCATGCAAACGCTTGCTCGATCGTGTCTCTACACGATTTACGTGCGAACGTTATTAAACACGTGATCCTCTTTACGGGATCGCTCGACTTTTCTCCTAATTTTCTTCCTTCGTTAATTCTGTCTCTCGTTTCTCATTCATTAACGACGACTTGAAAATATACAACGGAATCGAAATCATGGATCACAGCTGTCGCGAACGCATGTATACTACGTTACACAATGTGACTCGGGGACGGGGGTTTGAAAGTGCGGGGTCGAAGAAAGAATCGAGAAAGCAAGGCGGAGGAAAAAGAGAAAGGACGACGCGATCGGAAGTATATCAGCCGAATTCGTCAGGATCGATATGTTAAATCGCAAGGTCCGTATCCGAGCTCTAAGGATTAATTATTATTTAACGATGGCCATCGGTTGCATCCAGTCGTCGCGTCATCGCGCACCGAGGCCCGGGCATTGATGATAATACGCGGTGTCCGCCGGCTGGTTAATGCGATATCAATGACCCTATCAAGGGACCAGCAGCCGGTCTCGGTCGCGACTGTTTTCGAGAAACGTACGCCGGAGGCTGATTACAATTACTAGCCGACGAGCGCGACAATAGATGCGACGGTGGCATTAAACTGCTTTATTTATCGGATTAATTGAAATCGAGCCTTAATTACTAACGTGCGTGTTTCGTAATCATTGGTCGATCGTACCAGCGTCCTTTCTCGTTATTGAACCAACCGATACGTGCATACACTCGCGAATCGAACGTGAACGGATTATAATTATAACGCGCGGGCAGGAGCTTAGCGTGATCGTTAAAACTCGAATGTTTATTAATCGAAGAACGAATCCGAGAATTTATCATTCGAACGTCGTGTGCGATCGGGTTGAAACAAAACAACACGGCGGGCGCGAGGTGGTTTTCCGGGTGAGTCTCTGTCCTCCTTGCTTTTACGTTCCGTCTTTTTCCTTTTCGATATTTAATAGGGAAGGCAGTGGAGGATGGAGGATACGTGGACAGTGAACAAGCGCGAACGGGAGAACGATACAAAACGGAAACGCAATCGTCTCGTTTAAACTGTCTTTTGGGCGGTTTAGCTTCGGTAATCTCTTCTACGAGGGTCAGTAATTCTCTTTCTTACGTTTCTCGTTTTTTTTTTGTTTTACTTTCGCCTAACTCAGCGGATGCCTTCTTACTCTAGGTTTAGCAATATGTAATTTGCTCTGGATAAGAGATAGCGGTATCGCGGCTTCAGCATCCTGCCGATTTTCTGGCTCACGATTAATTGTAAGTTTGACAGGAAATCAGATATAAGAATTTAAATAAGCATTGTCACCGATCGATTCGCCGAGCATTGCGATTCGAGATTTCATTTATATTCGAAATTGAAAATTGTGTGTATTCAATCACGTTGGAAACGAATTTTCAAAATAAATTGCTTCGAAATTCAGAGAAACAGTTTGATGATAATTCAATAATTTTTGTTGTTCTGTTTCGGAATTATTGAACATCGGCAGGATCCTCAAGCTCAAGCACACGGAAACGCCTATGTCGTTTTTTTATATCTATAAAGTCCTACGCTAAGTGTCTTCGATTAAAAGTGTTTTAGCTTAGAGATTACATAGAACATGACTACATCTCAACCACTACAAAGATCAAACGACTACAAGAGAGAAACACGTTAAACTTTCTTCTGGCGGTGGGATCGGGGTCGAATATGACGACGAAGGAAAAGATTCTGGGATGAACGGGTGAGATATTCGACGGTCTCAGGAAAAGACACAGAGAGGAAGAGGAGGCGTGGGGTCGATCGTAAAGATCGTGATTACGACCTATACGCGTTTCCGAATAAATCACATTCTGCATTCGCGTTTTACGTCTTCGGATGGACTCCTCTCTTACTTATAACTTCCCCTCCCCTAGCACACGTATGCACAGTATAGAAGAGGTAAGAATGATATATTCGTATCGATCTCTTCATCTGTTTTACACACGCTAGATCGCTGTCTTTCATTTTTAGCCTCACGGGAAAATACTGCTGGCTGTCAGCTTGGCTGGCTAACAAGACTGTCACGTATCGTCGTCCACGTTTTAAACACAAATCAATCTTTCAATATTCGACCTGAATATAACTATTAAATTTGTGATACGAATATCAAATTCAGAGAGCGTCGAACGATTTTTTTTCTTTTTTCAAAAACGAATACGTTTTATAGCTGCGCCCTCGCTCCGAGGAACCAATTAAAAAGGCAAAAAAGTCCGAGGTTTTTACTTTCTCTTTTTGCAAAAATAAAAAGAGTCCGAGGTTCAGCCGAAATAAAAAATAACCGGATAGCGAACGAACGTTTAACGAACAATTTTTCGCGCGAGGCGACAAACGGGCGCGACAGCCTTGCCGTTGGGCATCCTAGATTCGGACGTGCGTTCATCTCTGTACTCTTTTTCCGTTTCCTCTTTATGGTTTCCTCTCGAAGTGTGACGGTATAGGAGAGAGAGAGAGAGAGAGAGAGAGAGATACACATTAACTACCTACGGTTTTCTACCAGTAAAGAGAAGAAGAAGTAGTAGCAGTAGTAGCAGTAGTAGTAGTAATAGTAGTAGTAGTAGTAGTAGTAGTAGCAGTAGTAGTAGTTGATGAAAATGGAGGAGCAGAAAAAAGAGAGAACGTCGGGGGTTGGTTGGGGGGCCTCGATGCTCGGGCAACCGGATAAATGCTCGTCGGCCCCGTCTCGCGCGCATCGATTTCTCTCTTTTCCCTTTCTCATTTCGGTGTTCACGTGTTTTACCCGTTTCTTTTCCATCGCAGGGACTTTCCTTTCTGTTCCTGCCTGTTCGAACGCGAAACTTTTTGCGGGGGGAAACCATCGCCGCACTTTCGTAAACTATAATCTTTCCCGTTGCATCGCAGAATACCGTGTGCACGGGGGGTACGTATGTTTCACGTGCGCGTCTCGTTTACGACGCACGTGTACCCCTTCGCGTTTTCTACGTTACGACGATATACAAGGTATCGACATGTGTCGCGTGTATGCGTATTGGGTGTGTTGCGTGCGCGTGTCGATTTCTTTTCACTTTTTCTCTTTTCTTTCGGTATATCTTGTGAGTGTCTTTTTTTTTTAATAGCAGTACCTAATGGAATGGGGGTAGAGGCAGACGACGCTTTGCTTGACGAAGGACCACAGAGTTTGCCAGCCATGCGTCTGTGAACATTTTCGTAACTTCCGGTCAAGAGATTCACGTGAGAAGCGTTTTTTTAAATATTGTACATATACATATATAGAATTTTGTTCTCGTATAGTTTCGATCTTGATTGTTTCCAGTAGACGATGTTTCATGGTTCTTTTTTTTTCTCAACGAATATATCAAAGCAATTAAAGGGGCTCGGTGATTCGTTGTTGGTCAGCGCTGGGTAAGCTGCGAGTTTCGTCGTAAAAAATATTCGGCAAACAAGCTACCCGGCGAAATTTGCGTTCATTCTCGATAGCAACCTCGCGTCAACGAGCTTTCCCAACGCTCTAGTTCTTGTTCCGCCGACTGCGAGAGAAAAATCGTGGCCAGTCGACGCGCGGCGGTGTCCGACCGTGAGTAGGGGAAAAAAGAAAATATTTCTATCGAATAGATCTTGCCGAAATAAAACCTGTACAACAAGTGCAGACCGTATTGTTCCGTTCGCGGCGTTTTAACAAAAGATCACGATGCAAATTTCGCGCGTCGATTAGTCACGCTTTCATTGATTGGAATGATACAGGGGATACGGATAAAAATGAAAACGGGGTTTCACAGCCAGACAATACGGCCGTTTCGACCGATTGGCGAGCGTGTTTGAAAACCCATGTGGCCCTGGCCAATAGCGAACGAACAAAAGCCGGCTTGTCAGTCAAATCGTTCTATGTAATTAGAAGCGTCGCAATATCGCGTTGTTTGCGACAACAATGATTGTTCGACATCCGAAACACCGCGCGCCATAAACTCGAATAGGGAAACGCAACGGGGGGTATAACAAAAAAAAAGAAAAATAATCGTGAGAGACGGTGGAGCAGCAATCCCGGTGTTTCCCGTACAAAAAATTAGAAAACCGATGAACGATATTACGTGTTAAATTACATTAGCGATTATTATTATCATGTGTTAATCGTTGGCGTTGATCGTCATCGTAGAAATGATCAATGTCCGACGATTTAATATATACGATTCGCATTTCAACAAGTATGAACAACATTAATTTACATAGTTCCCTTTGCATATTTATATATATATTTATATGTATATAATTCTTATTTGTATGAATCATGTATATATATATATTCCTTTCATGTATATATATAATTATGTATATTTTCGTGGATAAATGCATGAGCGTGTGTATGGATGACGAGTGCCATTCTGATCACCAGAAAAATTGAAATATTTCGTTTGACGCATGCTGTGTACCGATTGTATGTGAGGGCATAAATATTCAGAAATATGAAAAGCAACATTTGACTCCCTCCGCGGTTCGTAGATCGTCCAACGCACCCGCACACGCATCTACCCAGCCATAATTAACCGTATAAACGCGCTTATATACACGCCAGTCCGAAGAACGACTCGGTTCGCGTGAAAAACGTGTGGAGTTTAAGCGCAGCACGCGTGTGACACGCGACCACGACCGCTTCCAGACCGCCTCCGTGTATTCGTGCTATCTCGAGTGCATTATATTTTGTACCGTACGCGTATTAAAACGAGATCCCGAAAACGGGCGGGCACTCGCGTGTGTACGCGCGCAAAATCCACGAAACGGCACGTGTAAGCCTCGGGTACTTGGAATTTTTAGCTCGGATCCGAGCCCGGTCGTGGGTTCAGACAATTCGCCTGTCTGCTGAAAGCTGTATATGTATGTACAACGGTGTATGTTTTCACGTGTTGCGTACGTGTGCATTTCGTGTATGGCAAAATTCCTTAAGAAACAAGAAGGACAGAGAAACGGTCTGGATCTCTGTTACAGAGAACATCGGTGATGACTGGATCGTTAGCCTGATTGGAGCAGACTCATTTGAGAAATTAGTTCGATCGTTGTTTCACGATTCAGTGAGTAACAGTTTTTTCCAATAATGTCTGCGGTTTTTAGGAAACGTGATGGAAATTAAAATAACAGTAAAATAATATGAAATATTGTTTAGAATTAAAAAACAACAAGCGATACAGAGAACATCCGTGATGACTGGATCGTTAGCCTTATTAGGACTCATTTGAGAAATTAGTTCGATCGCAGTTTCACGAATTCAGTGAGTAACAGTTTCTTCCAATAATGTCTATAGTTTTTAGGAAACGTGATGAATATGGAAATTAAAATAACAGTAAAACAATATGAAATACTGTTTAGAATTAAAAACCGACGAGCGATACAGAGAACATCCGTGATGACTGGATCGTTAGCCTCATTAGGACTCATTTGAGAAATTAGTTCGATGGCAGTTTCACGATTCAGTGAGTAACAGTTTCTTCCAATAATATCTGCGGTTTTTAGGAAACGTGATGAGTATGGAAATTAAAATAACAGTAAAATAATATGAAATATTGTTTAGAATTAAAAAACAACAAGCGATACAGAGAACATCCGTGATGACTGGATCGCTAGCCTCATTAGGACTCATTTGAGAAATTAGTTCGATGGTAGTTTCACGATTCAGTAAGTAACAGTTTCTTCCAATTATATCTGCAGTTTTTAGGAAACGTGATGAGTATGGAAATTAAAATAACAGTAAAATAATATGAAATATAGTTTAGAATTAAAAAACAACAAGCGAAGCTATCGGCGTAGCGTCGAAACGCAGATACGCGTTACGGTCAATCATCCTAAATTCCCGGGGGGTGGTAGTATGGGGCGTGGGATCATAAGAAACCGTGGCTCGATATCGACTACGACGAACGATACCAGGTGAGAAGGGGAGAAAGAGAGGAAAAAGAGGTTACGATTGTTACGAACAGATCGCGTCGCTCGGTTCGGTTCGCCCTGCGGGCTGATACGAGCCGACGGCCGGGGGTGTCGGGCGCCACAATAACCCTCGGCTACCCCTCGAACACCCGTTCCCTCCTTGCGCGCCCCGTCCATGGCAACGGTAACCGACGATTTATTGCGTGGCGCAACGAGCGCGCACGGTAACACGTTACGGTAATGACTGTGAAATACGACGGTGCACCTCTCCTGCTACCCCCGGCGTTGCAACCCGTTCTACCGCGACCCCTCGGGCCAGGCCCGTAGCTCCTCGTGCACGGGAGAGCTCAGGGCTCCCCGATGAAAGGGCGGGGACTTCGATTCCGACGTGCTACGGTACACCTAACGGCCGCGTGTGCCGATGCACGCGTGTACAACGCCGGACCTGCTGGGGATCGCGCATCCAGCCCGGAGAAATATCGTCCGGTTGAAAGAGTGTTCTCGGAGAAACTCCCATCGATCGTGCTAGTCTATCGTGGCTGCTGCGCGCGTCCAATGCGATGGTAAATAATGCACCGATGCAGGTGTCAATTCGAGACGCGGCTGTTAAGCCGCCGCGTATATCTGGGTAGCAAACGTGGAAATTGGTTTGCGATTTTTTATGAGTGGGAGTGCGCTGTATTTACGGGAAGTGATTTTTTTTTTTAATTAAATATAAACAGGTGCAAGAGTTCCCGTAGAATATCCGTACGTTTGATTAAAGCAGTGATATGATATTGAAACGAGACATTTTTTAATATGGACTGTCGTTATCAAAGGTGAATGGTAGTTCGTAGCGGAAAGATTACTGAATGATGTTTTGAGGTATTAAATATGTTTGAGGGATGCCGTTTGATAAACAGCATATCGAAATATTCAACTACTCGCGGTATATCTCGTTTATTTAACGAATTGCAACAGGCAATAATTTGCTGCTGGCCACTGAAAGCGGAAATTTCGATTAGCTCGAAGATTATAAGAATTAGGTTAATACGTGTTCAAAATTGAAACCGATTTACTCGAAATTTAATCATCTCTGTGCGTACCGGGCATTGCGTCGCGCCTAATGAATATTTACACTCAACCCGGCCGGAATCATTCATCATTCATTAAGTGAAATTACTTCACAATAGAGGTATTTTAAAACGAACAACGGACGAAGAGAAACTGCAAAAAGTGTAGGCAATTGATTCGTTATATGCAAAACGATTTAAAACATGGATAAAAGTGAAAGTAGGAGATATTTGAATTTCAGAAATAACTATGTACGCGTTGTCAACGTGATGCATATCATTCGAGCAATAAATAAGGTAATAAATGATCGCAATCGATGCACAAGTTTAACGCGCATTTTCCCGAAGTACAGCACGTTTAGAATTCTTCGCGTCAGTTCTTTTATGTCCGAGAAAGGGAAGAAAGAATTGCGGAGTACCTAAACGAAAAGAAGGAAACAGCAGAGAAGAAGGGAGAAAGCTCGAAAGAGACGTTCTATCTTGCTCCTGCGTATCTTAAAATTTCAAGAACGATTCAAAGACAAAGCGAAGGATCTTGGTTAAATCTTATTAATAGCATTTAAGGAAATCAGCTTATTGTCCAGACCTTGATTTTAAATCGTCCGGTAAAAAAAAATATCGTGATTTTTTAAGTGGATGAACTTTTATATTTTCTCCCTTCCCTTTCCGGTATAAAATAATTAGGCTACGCTATACTCATTTCTCGATTTTTCGCACTATACACGCTCTCTCACACGTTCCACGCATTTTCTCTCATCGGTCCGATCTCCCGGCCAGACTTTCGGTATCGGTGCCCGTTTCGGCATATCTGGGGCTCATTGTTCGGGAATGATTCTGTACTCTGTGGAGAAGCTGTGTAGCGACGTGTCTCCAGCTGATAGGGGCGGTAGTCCCAAGGCACCTGAAAGTACCACCAACCGCCTTCTGAGTCCCCTGGGCGGTCACAGGTTTTAGTATTGCTTGGGTGACTTTTTAATTTCTCTACCAGGGCAACACTCTCTTTCCTTCTCTCGCGTAACGATTCTTCACGGTCTTTCTCCCTTTCTCTCGGATAGTAGGATTTCGTTACAAACAATCGGGACGTTGGCACGTTTCTCTCTTGGTCAACGGCGAGTTGTCGGAGTTACTCGACAGCTGGCACGCAGCAGCACGCCACGCGGTGACAAAACTACCAGTCTAGACTGGCACGTCGTTACGGAGAAACTGCGAGCACGGTGCCCCATGTGCCCCGGTTTGCTTGCTTATTCCCTCGGTTGTGTTCGATCGCGATCGCCTGACAACTTTCACCAAGCACGCCGGTCTACAGAGAAATGTAATAGTTTCCCACTGGCTGCTGTTTCAAACAATATTATTCTCGTCCGAGAATACTGGGGTTTCCGAGAGTAATCGCGAGGTCGGTCACCGTTTCAATTATTTGACATCGATTCAACTATACGTACCTACGTTTAACGACACGTTAGAATTTATTGTTCCGTTATCACGAGAGATGATGAGTTCAATTTAACAAAATTCTTTCGTGATTTTATAACTTCATGAAAATTGTAAACTACGTCGTAAGAACCTGCGCTATCGCACGATATCACGGCGCGCCTATTACCAGCCAACACGGATTTGGCACAGTTCGACCGAAGGGGTTAAGCCAGAATCCGTAATCAAGCGAGATGAAAGTAGGCGCTCTAGAAAACGTAATCACTGTAAACTGGCGCATCGTCCAACCTACATATCGCCTTACATATGAAATTCCCTCTGAAACAAAGTACCAGCACAATCCCTAGGAAATCTTTTAATCTCCGTTGATGGATCGACTCGGCGGGGCGAGCGGTAATTGTCGCGATCGATTTCCCGCGGAGTCGGTAATACTCGCCTCATTTCGCGGAACTTATGCACCGGTGTAATCCTTCTCCCGGTAGCTCGGTTTAACTAACTGTCGCGACGATTGAGAATTCCTCACGTATGCAAATCCCGAGGCGGTTTCGATTCCGCCGGTGAAACTCGCGTTCCCGGCCTGAAACCCTCTTTCGCGCCGCGCCGGCGAAGGGGCGGGCTCCTCCGGCGTCGAATGTTTTTCGGACATTGGGAATATATACGGACGGCCTCAAGGCGGGAGGGTTTTCGGTTCGCTGTGATCAATCATCGGTGGCTGGTTTTTTCATCCAATTTCTTTCGGTCCTTCTACCACCATGCCTCGTGAACCAATACGCAAAAGTGAGAAAGCCGAGGGAGCTGGAGACGGAGAATCGAGGCAAGGGGGGCCGTGTACGTAGCAACGTGCAATCGCCCACGGTTCCCTCGACGGGGTTATTCAAATGCGTTAAGTAGCGGGCGGCGAGGGAAATTTGGAAGCGATTCTGCGGGGCATCGACGAAGCAAGATGCTCCGGTCTCTGGAGGAAGGTAAAAATATGCCCAGGAACAATCGAGGAAAAGGGAAGGACACAAGGGAGGCGGATGTTCGTTCTAAGGGACCGAGCCAATGTCCGAAAAACATTATGCATTATTTATGAGTTCTCATTCCGCCCGTCCACGCGGATTGTACTTAAGACCGATGTACTCCGTAGACGAAACTATATACCGGCTCGCGGTTGTAAGACGACGACGGTAAAAAAAAAAGGTTATAAGATGCGTTTAAACGTCAGGCAGATCGCTCTTGGCGACGCTGTTTTCTCTCAGCGTCTACGTCTCTTTACCCGTTGCTAATTTACGTCCAATAGACGTACATGGGACACCTGTCGCAGTTTGTCCGCCCCTATTGGCGTTATATGTTACTTGGTTTGCTATCTTCGTGGCATGCTTAACACAGAAGGGGTTGCGTCACGAGGCGGAGGAGGGTTTGGGGCGCGAGTGCGACAGCGACGAAGTTCAAACTCCTCTCGCGAAATTTTCTTTCGGGGATCTTCGCAGACAACAAAGGGAGGAGAGATCAGACAGAGAAAGAGAGAAATTAAGTGAAGAGAATGAAAGAACGAGAGACGGTCCGCGCGGAGGTAGACGAGCGAGAGAGAAAAGGAACGAATGGGCCAGTGAGGCTAGCCGAGCGGTAGACAGAAGGCAAGAGTGAAGTAGTCACTGGGATCGAGAATGAAGCTTCTCTGGAAACTACTGTTACATCTACGAAAGCTCACGGCACGGGTTGCGGTTAGCGTACTGTGCTACATCCTCACGTTTAGACTCTCACCGGTGATTTACCCGCGAACGCTAGTTTCGACGCAACGCCGTTTAACGATGAAAATATGAGGACCGATAAAATGTATATCTGTATCGCGTGGCACGAGATGACAGTTATCAAATTATAAAAATAAATAGCTAACAGATGAAAATATACAGCGAACAGAAATGGCAAGAACGGCAAAATGAAGTGGGTAATAAATGGGTGGAATATCGTTGAACGATCAGTTTAAAAGGTTTTATAAGGGTCGTTTTCGTGTCTCGCGAACGCTGATCGAAGCGAATAATAATCGTACAATTCCGTGCCGGTTCGAAATTCCGGCCGGGATGGGGCCCCCGACCGCCGGCGTGCACAACCGTACACTCACGGATCGAAACTCCATTATGGTCTTCTTCGTTCCGCGCGCGGGAACCTGCGGATTTTCATTTCGAGTCCGAGCTCAACGTGAAGGGCGCTTGACCCCGAAAACTTTGCAAGCAACTGGCTCCAATCAACCGGTTCGATTTGGATCAACCGATACTATATCGATCCACGGACGCGTTCATTTTCGAAACGTTTCCTATTAATTGCCCCGGCCTGCGCCCGTGTGTACGCGCCGCGGCGCGGGGTCAACCGCGATGAGGTTCCCCTTCGCATATCGTTCGCAATCGATGCGCTCCCGTTATCCCCGCCCGATATTAACAATGACATTTTACCCCGTTCCGCAACCGCGCGATTAATCTTAAATTACGACCGATCCGACCGACTCACGGTTCAAGTATGCATGCGAGCTGAAATTCGACTGTCCCGAGGATCAAACGAAAACCCGTTCCACGCGCTTTATCGAACACAATTTTTCAGCCCGCGCCGCGGAATAATAACGGCCGCGAATTTATTCAACGGTATCGCTCGCCCCGTCTAATTCCTTGAAATTTTAATGCTCGATCGATCCGACTCGATTTACGTTTTAACGATTTGTACGGACGAGGAGCAGAGTAATTGAAATAGATTAATC
Source organism: Ceratina australensis (assembly GCA_004307685.1). Lineage (NCBI taxonomy): Eukaryota > Metazoa > Arthropoda > Insecta > Hymenoptera > Apidae > Ceratina > Ceratina australensis. The sequence goes on along the minus strand of SHCU01000150.1, from coordinate 214,065 downwards.
GATTAGCGAAAGCAATTTTAAAAGCATTCCACGGGAAAGCTTTGAAAGAAAATTCCGTACCGTTTGAACTGTTTGTTATTGACAGTCGAAGGCATGCAAACCGCTATCGAACCGCGGGGAACGGTAAGAAACGCGGGCTCGATTTAACGACGTAACTTTTCCCATGCATCAACCCCTCATTATCTTGTCCCAGTTCGCCGGATTCAATTTTTCAATCAACATACTTACGAACGAACTTTCCGTATCTATTTATTTGACTAAACGCGTTTCCGATCTGCAATTTAAATTCTTTCGAAATTACCGTGCTTTATGAATAAAAACAAACTTTGCAAACTGAAAAATAATATTGTTTAAACCTCGAAATCTGATCCCTGACAGCGTGACTCAAGATTGAAACTTGCTTGCAAATATAAATCGGCGAAACGTAGTATTCAATTACCTAGATATNTTGCAAACTGAAAAATAATATTGTTTAAACCTCGAAATCTGATCCCTGACAGCGTTACTCACAATTTTTTTCAACGAAGTTACATCAAGATTGAAACTTGCTTGCAAATATAAATCGGCGAAACGTAGTATTCAATTACCTAGATATCGTGAGTAGGTCAAGTGAAGTAAATTTGTGCGCGAAGTCCATCGGCTTTTTTTGACAACGGAGCCGGGAGACCTTATATCTATCCTTAAATCTCATCTCTCAGATTAGACCGATACGATAATTCGTCCGCGACTTTCTACATTCACCAGTCTTCTCATGTCGAGCCGGAACGTTCCGACGAATCGAGACTTCGTCGGAGCCCGGGAAGCGAACGTTGCTCAATAATGTACAGTCACGTCCTTCGCGAACGTAAAACGCAAAACCATACAACGTTCCGATCGTGACGCCCGGGACACGCGGGTGTATGATCGGCTATTCCCCGAAAGTTTGCCCGTCGATCGGGAGATTCTATCGTTCCTCGTGAGAACCACCCCGGAATTGAACGAATCGATCCCGGTTATTCGTTCCGTCGCGCGTCGGTAAGCTGAGCTCGCGACGAGGACCACTTCGGGAGAGCTTTCGAAATCTACTTTCTCAAATCGTCTCTTGGCTCGCGTCGGGCTTAAGAATTCGGCCGCAGTTTAAGTCACCATTGTCCTCTGAAACGAATTGCGACCGGAAGTCCCGGAAGTCCTCGAGACAAAGGAATCCGCTGTTCGAGTCCCTTGCGCGCACGAGATACCCGTGGCTGCTCTCACTCTTTCGGGACAGGGGAACTAAACGTGCGACGGCCAGTGATATCCGCTCGATTAGCCGGGCGTTTAGGTAAACGACGAGCAGGACGACGAGGGAGCGTACGCAGAGCGCGGTTAGTAAAACGTCGTAGCGATGGTTGTGAGTTAAAAGAGATATGTGCGCATAGCTCGAAGACGAGATTGTTAATAATTAGAATAATAATTACATATACAGTAATTCAGTTAGTTCACAGAGGCATGGCATTGTAGAGGTCCAAATTGGGATGGTAAAAGAGCGGTGTCGGGGTCGGGGGGTTATGGTGGGGTGCGGGCTGCGCCTGTATCAGGTTCAAGTTCAGGTTCAAGGGCGCGATGTGGGCCGCGTTATGGTGGTTAAGGTGGTTAAGGCTAAGGTGGTTACCTGTTGGGTAGGGCAGTCCGAAACTAGGATACCCAGAATAGCCGCGGCTTGCCGCGTATGCCGCGTACGCCGCCGCAGGGAAACCTGTGAACAGAGGAAAAGAATCTGTGAGCATTTATTCTGACGGTAACATTCGTCGCAGTTAACCGAAGGGTTAGACGTTTTCGTGAATCGTAGCGATAAGTGTGACTGCGTGTTAGGCTCGCTCGATCTTATTCGGATCTATTCTCAGCAAAGCTCGACGCGAAGTGATCTCAATGGTTAATGTCTCTCATTTGGATTTCTATCTTCCTTCTGACTAATCGTGTTAATTGTCGGAAATATTTTCTTGTATATGTAACATTTATCAGTTACTAATATCATCGAAGTGTTTTTTAAGAGTTATCGAGTTACTGAATAAATGTAACTCGATAAGTCATCTCTATCCACAAGATACATATTTCCTCTATAATCTACCGACTACGTATACTCCCTTCTGAGAAGAAGATATACTGCATAAAACATTTCCCAGGTACGTACCCGTGTTACTCGACGGAAAATTCTCAATCGAGTATACTATGGTCAAACAATTCCCACGAGCACAGATCCGTACAAGTTTCCTTTTAACATCGCGTTTTAATACGAATACTCGATTAAATGCATCCGGCGACCGACCGTGTATCTCGCGTGTGTATCTATAACGAGTGACGAGCTACGCGTCAACCGAGTAATTACATTAATGAACCGTCTCATTTTCACAAAGGTGAAAATGTACACGCGACGCGACGCGATTTGCCGCGCATGAATCATGCATGAGACACCCGGCCGACTCGAATGGAAACGCGTAAGTAGCAAATACGGAATTCCGATTACCCTTTTATGATCGATCGGCCCGTAAATATTAAAACGACGGTATTACATCAATCGTGATTAAACGTTTATGAACCGGGCTAGAAGTAGACGTATCGCCGGGCAGCGGTGTCGTTTTCTTGTACAACGTTCATGCATACTTAATACTCACCATCGGGTAATGCTCCCAGGGACCACATAAAATCTATAAGGAAAAACAGATCACATTAATACCGGGCTCAGATTGATAGCTGCGGTGAAAACAAAATTTCTTTTTCTGTTCATTTCGTCATTCTTTTCCCTTCGTTTACTCGTATTCTCTATTCTTTTTTTTTCTCTCGATCGCTTCGATTGGTTAGAGTGCGACGGTATCGAGTAGAATCTCAATTGTATCAGAAAATTTCTGCAACTAAGCACGAAGAAAAGTACTGAGCGGTTCGCGAACCGGGTAAATGGAGATCGTTGATGGTACATCTAAAGGCGATTGGAAACTCCTGTCTAAGACTATATTTCGTTATCGCGTGTTCTAACTGATGACGATCTGTGCAATATTTTTCTTCGTGCAGGCAAAGGTAATGCGTAGACAGTAATCAAGATATGTACATGGAGAGACAAGTTAAGTAATAAAGCGAAGCGTTGCAGAAATTCGTCTCGGAATAGACGTATCGAGTGTGTAAACGGATGACTAGGTTCTTCTCCAAACAATGAGAGACGGGTAAAATAAAAGGTAAAGAGAAAAGAAGAGTTAGAAAACAGATCGAAATAAGAAATCGGATTAAAAGCTTTCTAGGTTAGATAGAGATAAAAGGAAAAACAGAGAAGATAGACAGAGACAAAGACAGAGGCAGAAAGAGTGGAGTATCATAGAAGTATAGAAAGAAAGAGAGAGAGAGAGAGAGAGAAAGGCATCCATGAAATTTCATAATTTGATACTAATTGAAAAGACCACACAACTAAGATTCTGATCTATTTGTAATATGTATATCGCATCGACTATGTAGCGCATCGACTAAATTCTGTGACAAGGTACTAGTAACTACGCGCGGCCGAGGTGTTTCCAATCTACGACAAAATAAACCCTCCTATGAACTATGGTTATTGTAGCCTTCAAGGTATTGGTTAATCATTTACCGTTAAGTAATATTTGCTAGGCCGACTATATAGCTTATTAGATATTGACTAAGGGCCGGTAATGTGTCGTGCGATCTCAATGAAAAAAGATCCGGTAATCGACTACGCCTAGAGATCAT
>SHCU01000150.1:164811-184390 GCA_004307685.1 Ceratina australensis | reverse complement strand
TTATTTTCTCACACCGACTCGCGATCGAAGACGATGAAATCCAAGCAAAGGCAAATAGCAGCGATAACGAGGAGAGCTTTTCGGCGAGGATTCGCGAGCGGGGGAACGTAAACGTTCGAGGAACGACTTCCGGAGGAAAATACCTCCCGGTTTCCGGAGTCAGCGTGTCTGTTCCCATTGTAGCGCGTTGATTATGAGCAATAATGAGACATCGCCGCGGCGCAACCCGGGTTCCTTAATCAAGCAAGAGAAGGCGAGGTCGGGCGTCTTCGAGTCGTCGAAACTCGAGCCACGATCCTCGATTCGCTCCCGAAATAATGAGTCTCGCAATCAGCGCTCGGGAGAAATGTTTACGCTGCAATTACCAGCGCCGCTAGGCACCGAGTCAGCTGTGAGAAAGCGGTGCCGATGGCTGTTCCAGCGCATACATATGTAAGCGACGACGCGGGCTATGTATGTATGTACACCGAGCGCCGGGACGAATTGAACGAAGACCGAGATAGAAGCTCGGGGTGTACAAATTCCTTTTCGGCGATCCTCCAATCTTTCGCGTCTTCCGTTCGAACAGATTTCACTGTAACGACCACCGTAATGAACGGCGAGGGATGATAAAAGGGGTCGAACAGCCAAGCCACGGTTTTCGACGCCCTTGAATTTTTAATGGCTGCTCCGGGATTGCTCGGTTGTTAATTTTAGTGTCTCCCGTGACCGTGAGTCTTTACGGCCGGAGTTTAAGCGTGAATTAATTGAGAAATGCCCCCTGCGGTTTCCGTCGCGGTTGTCTTCCGCAGAACTCCGGAGGAATCGGCCGTAGTAAGTGCTAACGTGTAACCCAGTTTCATCCTTAATCCCGAATAACCCAGCGACTTATTCATTTAAGACTTTTTTTCAATTAAATATTACAGATTTAGTAGAGGTTCCCGCGGGTCTGTCGTCGCGCGTTTCACTGGGGAGGAAATTGAATTATATACTTAAAAAGTTCGGACGTAATTCAATGGCGTACGGATCCGGTAAATCAGGCACGCGCCGTTGGAATTAAAAATGGTGCAAGCTCGCGCGCATCTCACGATCCATAAATCGCGTGATCCTCGATAAAGCAACGCGTTACCCGCGAGGAAGTTTTTCGATAGTTTCCCGGTTCGCAGGAATTCGCCGCTACCGGACTCCCCCGCTCGCCCCGCGAGAAAATCGACGACGCGACTTTCCGACGAAGTTTTCCACCTTACTCTTACCAGAGAATGGGATCACCATAAAAGAACTGAATGCCGGCGAAAATCAGCGGAGTATCTCTCCGTCAGATTTGTAAGATCGTAAACCTCCCCTCCCGCGGACCTTTATCGCGGTACCCATTTTTACTCTTTCCTTATCCTCCTTCCGCCTTCGTGCCTCGATATCTCCTCCACGGCTATCCGTTTTCCTGCTTTCCGATCGGAGGGAACGGCGGCAAAGTTTTATTATGAAACAATAAAATATGTGAGGAACCGAGCGAGAAACGAAGAGTGAGACCCCGACCGGGCACTCCTTGATTTAGAGCCGAAGTTTTCATCGTATCGGGGCCCTGGGAGGAAAAAAAAGGGCCGGTCGCTTGTCTAACCCGTTAATAACGTGCGGTGCCTTCCGCATTAAAAAGTTCAAGCACTTCCTGACTCGTCGACGACGTCGTCGTCACTCGAGCTGCTCGATGGAAAAGTGGAACGCCGAGAGTTTGGCCTTAACTGGGGTACGACGATCCTTGTTTCATTATCTTCTTTGAATACTTCGTTCTCTTCGAGCCGGATCTTACGTTAACTTTGAATCGAGGAATTCGTCCCGGTAACGAAAGAACTCTTTACAATTCGGATTAAACTGCTAGTTAGTACTATGTACTTTTCTCTTCTCGTTTCAACTGATTTATATTGTAATATAATTTCAGTTTTATAACAGAATTTAAATCAATATTTCGTGTCTCGTTGTCGGTGCTGGATGAATTTATTGGAAAAGTTCTCCTATGCAATGTGAGATTAAATGATAAAATATAACGTGTTTATCCCATTCATTTTTCAGAAAATGTGAATACCGTTCTATTGATAGTAATTCGATAAGAGAGAAGTAACTTTCGAACATCTTAATCAGCTTGCGAAGTTTTTTGTACTCGGAATATCCGAGCACGGCTGACCTACATATTTCGCTAGGACTGCCCACACTACTCCTGTTTTCGGAGTCAAAGGGTTATGTATCTCGTGGAACCACGTAGCAGGTGTCTAGACGAAGAAGTGGGGGTTAAGGCAGGTCAGTATGTGGGTCAACGTGAGAGAGAAACGCACGAACCATCCAAGCAGGACAGTGATAACGGTACCAAAAAAAAACCGAGTTCTCTTTGCACCATGATATCTCCAACAGCCGGATCAGAATGAACTAAATTAGATCTTAAAAAACAGATCGTTTCGTTTCCAATCGTGGAAATTTCATTCAATTATTACCGACCGCGAAGCTTCAAATAATTAGCAGTTCGAGAACTATTCTATCTAGATAGACACTTATCTGAAAATAAACATGAGAAAATGATCTTTTAATTATGTATCGGTCTGCTTGTTTGCATTCATCGTGCTATGTATCGGGGCAACTGTAAGTGGGACGAATTCTAACAGAACAGTGAATTAATTATCTAAAGCTCTCAATTCCGCGCCGAATGAAAGGAGTTAAGACGAACTTAACCTAATTACGATAAAACCTACATTTCACCGGTGGAATTTAAGGTAGAATTCCCACGGAAATGTAAAATCCAAATTCCACTTATGGAAGTCAGTGTAGGTATCCGTTTCTACTAGGCAGCTATCTGCGGAATATACTTCTGCGCGAACTTCTCGAACGTGAAGCAAACAAACCGAATCGAAATTGTGTTTTCTTGGATTTTCATCAGCCGAGACAAAGGGAACATTAACATCCGAGTTTAAAACGGGGGGAACGTCTGAACTTGATTGATCGTCTCGCTTCGGTTCATCCGATTTATCAACGGGACTATCCACGGTATGCGTGCTTTCTTGCAGCATCATGAGATTGCCACCCTTACCGTCTCCCCTGCCGGTAATCCTTTACCGTCCAGGCATTACCAGAGCCCTCGTGTAGCGAAAAACTCGGCGGTTTAGAAAATCGCGAATCGAAGATAACGTCATATAACTCGATTACGTCGTGCGGATGAAAGAAAGAAGACGGACAGACAAGGGATCAAAAGCGTTGGTTGGGTCGAAGGAAAGGAAGACCAGAACCGGGTTCAATTATCGGTGGCGGCGAAGATTTCTTTTCTCTCTATTTCTTCTTTATACTCTCCCCTTTCTTTTTCTCGGTCCCTCGACGAAAAATAGAGCTGGATCCGAGCTGTTTTGCCGATTCGAGGAAACGTGAAAAAATTCTGTCGATGATTAAAGGAGCGACGAGGTCTACTAATTTCAGATTTTTATTTGCGATTATTTTTTATTAACTTGAGATTCTATTCTAGAAAATTAAATAGGATTCAATGTGGCAATTATCTTGTTGAAAAAGATAATTTGGAGACTATGTAATGTAACAATGGTCTTCCGTAATGATCATTAAACATTTGGTAAAATTATGTCACGCGCAACTCGACATAATTTTCAGTTTGTCAAGTGTAATGTGTATAAAATGGGGTAACCGACATTTTGAGAATAGTTGGATGCAGTCCAAAATTTAAATGATAAATCTGCGTCGCGCATTTACTCGCACGTAACCGAATTTTTGCGTCAGATATACTTTTATGAAATGTCAGTAATGGGCTCGGGAACACTTCTTTCCAGAAGCATATGGAATAAAAACATAATAGACAAAACGGAAACTGCGTCTCCCACCCAAACGCGACTTACCGACGAATAAGCAACGAACGCATAGAATTTCATGCGGGAGCTTAAACTTTTTACCAAGGTGGAACTTCAGTATGCAAACGGCCAGTTTCGCAAAGAAGCGTTTATTTTATGAATGCATTTAAACGACAGAGTCACGGAGCGACTTCAGAATATTGTATTCATGTTCTGTGAAATTTTTTATCATTTCAATTGGAAAAAAAAACATTCTCAGTTTTAAAGATTCTCCCTATAAATATTACAAAATGTATCCTATTAGTTTCCCAAATACGAGCTCCTCGTTCCACAACAAAATAAATCGTCGGAACGAGTCATGATTGCGAGTGGCGAGAGAGATATACTCGCTCGCGTAACACAAAAAAGAAGAAGAGAAATATATATTCACATCTTGTGAATTTTTTTATGATTTCAATAGAACAAGAAACCCTTCTCAGTTTTAAAGATTCTCCCTATAAATATTACAAAATGTATCGTATTAGTTTCCCAAATACGAGCTCCTCGTTCCACAACAAAATAAATCGTCGGAACGAGTCATGATTGCGAGTGGCGAGAGAGTTACTCGCTCGCGTAACACAAAAAAGAAGAAGAGAAATATATATTCACATCTAGTGAATTTTTTTATGATTTCAATAGAACAAGAAACCCTTCTCAGTTTTAAAGATTCTCCCTATAAATATTACAAAATGTATCGTATTAGTTTCCCAAATACGAGCTCCTCGTTCCACAACAAAATAAATCGTCGGAACGAGTCATGATTGCGAGTGGCGAGAGAGATACTCGCTCGCGTAACACAAAAAAAAGGGGGAAAGGAGAAATATCACGTGCGTGAGAGCGATGAGGAAGCAGTCGTGAGAGGAGGAGGAGAGCGGAGAGGCGAAGTCCATGGGGGATTTCGAACGTAATAGAGGCGGATACTCTAGCAGCACGCATTATTCTCGTTACGGGGCTGAGGTTGAGGTTTATGGCGCGGATGGTTATAGTCCGTGATAGCGGTTTATGCCCTACATCGCTGCTTTCCACAGCCTTCGAAAGTCGACTGATGCCACGAGAGTTAACATCCCCGCCACCTACTACCTATTCCTCGACCCCGCGCGATTCCTTACTTGCCTCCAGCTTTTCTTCCTGCCCCCGTTTTGTTTCCTTTTTGTCGTCCCTGCCTGTTCATCGTCATTTTTCTCGTGTTATCGTCGCGACTGCTGCAAGTCATACGGATATCTCTCCTCCTACGTGGCACAATAAAACGGGAGGGACTATCGACCGTTACCCGCAGACCCTTATACACACAACGCCGATGACGACGGCGATGCTCAATGCGTTCGTCCGCGTAATCGGGGACGTGTACGACTTTTTCTCGACTCCCCCTTTTACTCGTCATTTTATTACCGACCCAGGGAAAGATCGTCATGAATCCTGATCGCCGAATCCCCGCGTGATTTTTAGTCGCGTTATCGATTTACGAGCCGGCGAAATCGTAAATCGTTTAACGAGCCTCTTTAACGACGTTAATTAATATAAAAAATAATAAGTTCAATTAAACGTATTTTTATTATTATATCAATCCACTGTTTCCTCGATAAGAATTAATATGAAACAAAAAAAATTGGAACGGATGTACGAGTACAACAGGATAGCTTACTACAACGCCGGAAGCGTGGTCAATAAACCGTGAAAATTGCGAGGAGGCTCCGTGGGTACCGCCGTTATTATTCGCGATCATTGGCATCGTGAAACTAATACCCGCTCGTAATTCACGTAATTTACGTTATCAATTGGTGCAAGTTTGTACACCCGTACATATATACACAGACACCCCCCCGGGCCCGTAGCGGCACCGTGGGGAGGCCGAGTTCGTTGATAATTTTTCCGGCTCCGTAATTTTCGTAGTCCGGTCCGATAAAACGGTCGTACATATTAAAGAATTATAGGGAGTATCGGCTAATAAAAGCGCGCGCGCCCCTAAGCACCGGCCCGATTATTAATTACCCTCGGCACGGCCGCCGGCTAGATTACGCCGCGCCGTTGCTCCCCGATGATAAATCAGAGCCGCCGATGGGCTACGTTGTTTTTCGAGCCATCGAAAACGATTAAAACCGGACCCCGGGTAGGGATTATGATTGGTGCCGGCAATAAACCGGTCGCATAATTCCCGTGCTTAGCGGGATTTCTCGTTTCCCGAAGAGATCGAGTCCGAACTGGAACGAATCCAGTCGATATTACAAATGAAAATGGTCCGACCGCCGATAGATACGCGCTCGCTACCACCCCTGACCATTCGGACCCTTCGCTCTTACTTCCGCCCTTCTACCACCGAGGAGAGATTAGGAAAGAGTGCCAGCCTTATGGGACCTTGCGGCAGAAAAAATCATGGTAGGAATCTGTGCACAAGCGTTAACAGAACATGGAAAGAGATACTAGAGATTACTATAGTAGAGATATGTATGAATGTATCGTAAAAGTAATTCAATTCTGATTAATCCTTTCGCTCCGAACGACGGATATATCCGTCGTCCACGTGAAAATTCGTGGAGTCGCTCGCCGTATATATTCGACGTAAGTAGAATTGGCTGAGTGTGTCGCGTGAAGGGAAAGCGCATTACGAATTTAATGCGTGCACATACTTGGATAGTCGATTCGAGATATGAGCTCGAGACTCTTTTGTAGCACGGAGAATGGAGCTACGAATCTTTCGTCAAACAAATTAAACGTATTGTTACGAAGAGCGTGAATTTTTCTTCGTGTTAAATATTAAAGAGTAATTAATAATGTAATTAATTTGATGACAGTTACTTTTTCCAGCGATCGATTCAAGAGGGGAAAAGTCACGTGAATCATATGCAAGTGGAGTTTCGTCGATACTTGTTGCCCAGCCGGAACGGTCGACGAATGGAAACAACACCTGTTGCAGTAATTAATACAGAGTTTTATCAAGACGCCGGAACATTTTTACGGTGCCGCGCCGGCTTACGTAATTGCATTGCCGGGTGGGCCCATGCTCGGGAAGCAACGTTATTAGTAGGGAGACCTGTAGGGGCTCTGATTAAAAACATGGCTTAAGGTGACGTTAAGGATGGTCGTTAACGTCGCCGCTCTGATGTACTCAGCCAGGGACGAGCGAAGATGGTAACAACTCCTTTGGGTGATACGATCCTTTAAGCACGATAATACCTACCGAGCGATGAACCAACCAACGTACCTGAGGGAAATTATCGAATACGTACTCGATGATGGGATAAATCTCATCCCGCCGATCGGATGCGGGTACGGATAGCAAATTGCTGATCCATTACAGTCGATTGAAAAATAATGTAACCGGAAATCGAAATTGACAGTCGGATATTATCAAATTCATTTCGTTCCTCTATTGCGCTTCGTTAGCATAAGCTTCGTGCTAAAACGCTGAATTTGAAAATAAAGACGCGCGTGTAAACTGCTTTATCACGATTTAATCTTCTTTCACATACTTGACACTTTTATTTGTTTTATGTTATCAATAATTTCTGCGCACATGTAATGAATATTAATTTTGACGTGCATCCAGAGGATTATCAATTTCAGAACTGTACCGACCCGATAAACTAAACAAACGATACTGCATCTGATAATAATTTATCGGCCGTCGCGGTTCTATCGAAGCTAAGTAAATCATGGGGTAACGTCATTCAGCAAATATAGATAATAAATTCTTGACACGAGGACGGACGAATGAAAGGAAGGAACGTAATCTCTCGTGAGGTGATCTTACGCGGTCAGATTTTCTGCGGCCAGTTTGCAAGACCAGAAACCTGTTACAGGGGGCCAAACTTTATCGTTCGTAAAATGAAGGAAATGAATAAAAGCACCGGTAAAATGTGGCCTTTGGGTATCGCGGTACTCGTAAGATCAGAGTTCATCGTTCTGTGTCTGTCATCGTTAAACATTTACCGTGGAATTCTTACACGTCTATCAGCTAAACAAACGTCGTTCAAAGGGAGCAGCAGATCGACGTTGAAACTCTCTGAAATTCTCGCTTACATGCGTGTAATCATGCGCCTATGTAACGATATCATTCCGTGTACACAGTATGTTGTATACCAATGATATCATATCAGTCGTTAACTTTACAATCGTTCAGCCTAAAGCCAATATTCGGTTCGCGCGGACGGATGGTTATTTCGCGATTTTGTTATTCGTTGGCAATTATACTTCATAGTCTGAATAATTCTGTTTGCAAATGCGAGCAGAAAGGTACGACGATGCGGTTGCTATCTACATCGTTCGGTACGTACTATGGAAATAATGTTTCTTACAGAAAATTATTTGAACCATTGCATTCAAGTTTGTAATATTATTATAATAAAAATGATATTAAAAATGTGCCCTATTGAGTGTATTCTTAGTCAGAAAGTTCCTGCATTCACAAAATACAATTTCGTACTTCAGAATTAATATTGAATAATTTATTGTAAAATGTCAAGGACGTATGTCATGGAGACATTAGTCGTTTTGTATAAAGAAACGATACCGATTTCTTAGCTTATGTTTGTAACTAATGCAGTGATGCAAGATAAATAATAAGAGTGTATGGAGTGTGAGTAAATAATCAACTCCTACTACTCCTTCTTTTCTGTTGGCTTGAATCATTGATCGTCAAAAAGTGGAAGGAAAGAAAAAAGTACTTCGCAACTAGTTTTAAGAAATATAAGATAAAGAATAGAGAACCTCGACTCGTAGAATAGAAGATAAGAAAAGACGAACTTTACCGTATTGTTCCCAGAGAAGCAAAAATAGAGAATAACAAGCTCGATCCAGAGCTTCAAGGAATAGAGGAAAAACAAATCGACACACATTTATTAAGTACGTTGGCAAGATTTAACTTCAGTAACAGTCGACTGTCTGCGGTTCCGGTCAATTATGTGGTAACAATGGCTAAGTCATTAGCCTTTAGAGAGAACACGTGCCTTAGTAAAACACCTTCAGGCGGTAAATCCGCCCATCTCCGCTGTGCTTAATGCATTGTAAGACACGCTGAGGGACGGTACAGTAGATATTACCGTTCTCGGTTGGACACTAAAAAAGTCTAATCTTCAGGAATGCTACCAGATCTTACAAAGTGGATCTAATCTTCGGTATTGTACGAAGAATTACAATTTTACTTGGAGTAAATGATGAATTTCCTGTTAATTTCTCAACAATTTAATGCATATACTACTGAATTACAAGGAATTAAAAAATGAGAGACTTGATTCGTTTTTAGAGAAGAAATAAAACAATATCATTCTTAATGCATGTACTACTGAATTACAAGAAATTAAAAAATGCGAGACTTGATTCGTTTCTAGAGGAGAATCTTCGTTCCGTTTGATTATATCAATAAAGATTACATCTGAAACGATTGCTCTTAATGAAGAGAGGATGTTCGAGCAGCGTAGGTATCGCAGTCGAAGAGACACAAGAGTCCATAAAACGATAGGTCTACTCGTATATCTCGTACGTGGTATTAGTATCGATTGATTTACCGAGGCCTACGCGGCGTCCCGCCACTTCGGGGATGCTTTCAATTAACCCTTCGCGCAACCGGTGACGGACGAACTGAAATTCCACCCGTTTCTTGCCTCACCTTGACAAATGGCTCTCCACCAATCAACCCCGTACGTTCACTCTGCCCGCTCCCGTCCCTCGGCTCTCCGCTCTCAAGAGGAAGGGGGTCGTGCGTTCGCGGCTTCGTGTACCGCACGCAATATCGTCTGCGTAACTGCCGCCTGTGGCCAGTCCGTGCTCCCTTATCCGCGTCTGCGCCGCGTTTTTACTCTCCCCGGGCTTTTTCGCGTTTTAAAATCGTGTCGGAGGTATTTCAACCCGTTTCCTACCCCTGCCTGGTACCCAACCCTCTCTATCTTCCTCTCAGCGAATTGGTATTCGCGCCCGAGTCCCAGCGCGCACGAAGAAGAGAGAGAGAGAGAGAGAGGGAGTACTCGCTAATTAGCGACATTCATTCGTCACCGCTGACAGACGGAGTGATTACGTCGTCTGCTGGAATCAGCGCGATTGGGCACGACCAATCTGTCCGTTTCTCGCCGCGGGAAAAAATTGCTTGGCTACTGTTAACCCTTCTAATTAATTTCCTCTCCACGGATCCTCGACGAATTTTTGATCCGGTGAATGGTGCACCGGCTGCCGGTCTCCCCGACGCTTCGCGACAACGCCGGGTAGCGGCGAAAAAAGAAAAGTGAGACGGAAGGAAAAATAGAGGATAGACACAAAAGGGTGGTCCTGTATTATATTATTCCCTTTGATGTCTGGCCCTTTGTTAACGTTAAATCACTCCCGGACACCGTCGGACGGCCGCGTTTAAATGGAACGGTTGTTTTCGCGGGCACCTCAGCTAAAACGCCCTCTGCTAAATTTTTAACAATTCCGGTTTTTTTTCTGGATAATCATTTTTTTTTCTAAATCGTTATGGAAGTTGGCGTAATGTCATTAACGTATATTATCGGTATCTCGTAACTGCGACGCAGTTCAGGCCGGCTACCTCCGCCTCAGCTTATGTTTTTTTTAAAGCTCCGCTTCTGTCTCTAAGGCGATTACAGCCTCGACTTTTGACTCCCACGCGTGGCGAATTTTCCGCATCCATCTTTTGTTAATACAAAGCTGTCCGACTTCTCCGGGGGCTTTGAGACTTAACGTAACCCTTTGATAAGAAATTCTTACTAGCTCGCGAAATTAAATGAGAATACGTGAAATATAGATGAAACAGTAACTTCCCGCTTCCCGATGTACGTTACCGTGATCGAGTGTAATATTTTTTGATCTACCGGGCAATTTAATCAATTTCCTTTCAAGAAAATCTCAAGAGTAGAGCCGGGGACACGGGAACAATCGCGGAACGGGAAGAATAAGACGCGGTAAAGGGAAAATCCAGGAAAAATCCAGTCGCCGTTATTAAATTCCAACGTTGACCCTGCGTCCAGCGCCGTCCCCCTACGGAGCGATAAATTATAAAAGCTCGCACGTGTGCGAGCGCGCGAGACGACACCCCGTGCCGCGGCGGCTGGCTGGCTGGCTGCGGAATGGCGTGGTGCCGCCGCGTTCAATATTAACCGATATCAACCGCGTGGAAATATTTGTCGCGCGGATTACACGGGTTGGCTGTTGCATCGTCGTCGCGTCGCAGCCGTCACGCGTCTTCAGATGTCGGAATTATTCATGGTTACGAAGGAAACAGTCACCCGGGACACCGGGAACGACTGGGCTCCGGTACACGTGACTGAAATGCTCAGCCAAATTGAAATTCGGTCGTGCCACCTTCGGGTTCGGGTCGGCCGTGTCGCAAATCTGGAGCACGCACGCACATGGAAACGTAGGCTGCTGGATGTATAACAGGTACACGAGGGTAGTACGTACAGATTCGGACAATTATTCTGAACTCACTACTGCTTATGTGTGAGTTCCCTAACGATATTCAAAAGTACTAATAAATCTATGCCTCATTTTTTCAGTGCTCGGTCTGGCAATAATGCTGTTAGCTTCTGACATAGTTTTGACGTTTCGGAATAAAAACAGTTTTAACCTGCACCTTGACACACAATTACTAATGTAACATTAATGAATATTACTATAAATATTAATTAAGCTAATAAGTGTGTAAACAGTAAGCACTTACAACTTCAAATCTTCATTAAGCTTAGAAATAAATTAATAATAAACTCTTTCGTCTTAAAATGTTAATTAAGTTAATATGTAAATAGGCAAGAAATGAGTATAAGAATATATAAAGAATAAAATCATAAATAAATAAGTGTACAGAACATTTATTGTTTTCTTCATTTATATATTGCGCAGATTTTCACGTATTTCTGCGTTCAGCTTCGAAATAAAAGTACCTTAATAATTGTTTATCAAGATGCAGGTTAAAACTGTTTTTATTCCGAAACATTATGTCAGAAGCTAGCAGCATTAATGCCAGATCGAGCAGTGAAAAAATGTGGCATAGATTTATCATTACTTTTGAATATTGTTCCGCTAGGGAACTCACACATAAGCAGTAGTGGGTTCAGAATAATTGTCCGAATCTGTACGTACGTACGTACGTCTAATACGCCCTGTTCCCGCTCCGTCCGCAGTCAACCGCGATCCCGTTGCTGCGTCATTCGTTTAGCGGCGAAATGTCAACGATTAAATGTCAGGCCGGTCCGGTTACCGTTGTTAGGAGCTCCGCTCGCGTTGTTGCGAAAACGTTTTTAATGTTTAACCAAGTTCTCGATGTTCCTCGGGAGAACTTCTTACCCGTCAGTTTAAGAGAAGTTATTTTCCTCGAGCGTCCATCTCCACGAAAATTTGTCATCAGAAATTCGTGACATTCTCGGTAAAAGTATATTTATATAATAAGAAAAATTCGCGAATAATATTGAATATATAACAGATGTATTTTTTAAAAAACGTTTGAACTGGGTTTTTTGGGTTTATTAAATCGGTGAAACGTAAGATCGTATCTCGGGAGAAATGTTTCGCGAGAACGTTTTTAGGGTGATACGAGTGGCAAGCCGTCAGGAAATTAACATTTTTTTCCATGCATAAAGGCTGCGGAAGTTAACGGCTCAAAGGACCGGAAAAGCCGTCGTTGATGCCACTTGTCGTCGACGCCGGTGTAGGCGACGTCGTTTCTAACGTCGATGATGCTTATTTTTGCCGGCGTGACGTCCTTAAACCGAAACGACAATCGCTCGCTTTATTCTCGGCGTGTTCGCGTTATCACTTCTAACCTGTACATTTAAAAAAAAAATTCCTGCCTCCGAAATTGCCTTCTTTTTGAGGCTTCAATCACTCCGCACGCGTAACGTATTTTTTAACCGATCAATAACGGGGGTTCTACGTTCCTCAACGAGACACTCTTGCACAAGATTAATTTTCCAAGCGAGCAATTAATTTGATTTAACGCTTGGCCGCGCGCCGCATCGTTTCGTTGGAAGTTCGATGGTAACTTGCGTATATAGCCGTATTAGCGATACGAAAGTTAAACCGCTTTAGAACGTTGGTAAAAGTTTCGCTAACCAGGAATGCATGCGTTGTTCCGGCCGCGTAAGAGCATCGCCTGCTCCGAATCTTCTATAATTAACCGCGAACAATGTGATAACGCGATTCCGATAAGCAGCCATTATTTCCGCTTAATATTAATTCCCCCGACTAACTTCGGAATGGAACTCAATCGAACGTTTCCGCATAACCGATCCTCGCTCTCTCTGAATGCCTATTAGCGCACCGAGACCGATAAAACAGCAATGAAATCACGGTTTAATAACAAGTACCCTCGCTAGGATTTTCAAATCAAAACCCACTTGATGTTCGCAATAAAGTGAAAGATTCTATTAACACTAGAAAGAGTGAAACTTAGTATGTACCTATATTGCCCAAAACCAGTCAAAATCACTTCATTGTGAAGGAATAACTAAGATGTAAAGAAATTTATTTAAAATTAATTTTTAATATTTCCTTAAATTATTTACAGTTATTAAACACGTTTTTGTAAAGATTAACAATAAAAAGATTTCTAAGGAATTGTATGATTACATACATAATTCTTTTTCTAATTAAAACTGGAAAGCAGTCGAAATGACTTCCTTGGGCAATCTGGTGTTAAGAGAACGACAAGAGATTAACACTAAACCTACCACGGTCAAATGACCCTTTCTAAATTCCTCAATAAAAATAAAGTGCAAATGGTTTTATTGTATTGTTAAAATTGTAACTACAACTTAATCTGATGTCAAACTAAAATATCAATGCCAATATTAAATAGCATTTAAATGTAAATAATCTCAATATAGTATAGTTGTGTGTAAAATGTGTCGGTAGGTTCAGTGTTAATACAGTTCGAACGACTCGGAGTCTGTTAAGTTGGCTGAGCTCGACTAATCCATAAATATATTCGTTTTCCCGGGAAACCCGTCGGCGAACACGGATCCCATATGCTGGCCGGGTAATACCTGCGTGACAGGGAGCCACAAAACTCGTGGGAATTGGTGGGAGGAAAAAAGGCAGGCAGGATAACTCGGGCAGCGAGTATCCCGTGAGAAGAAGTCTGAGACCACTCCAGATGACATGAACCCGAGAGATGTTCAAGGGATGGAGATCGGACAGTAGCTACTTCGCCTTGTTCTCAGAAACCGTTTCCGCCTTGAGTGGAAGGACGATAGTACGTGTAGGAAAGGGCGAGCCACGGTGCGAGCGAGCGAGAGGGAGAGAGAAGGGTAGAGAATGGGTGGGAGCACGTTCGATCGTGTTTCCTAACCGTGGCACCTCCAGATCCCGGGATTATGCGGAGCTGACACGAGACGTTACTATACGACCCGGCGTGGCACGGCGGACCGGCCCGGGCGATATACGTGGAACCGACTCGAAGGACACTTCAGCGAACGGTACACGCCGCTAAATCCAACAGGATCCCTGAGCCGTTCCCAAAAACCTTCGAATCCCTACTCAGGACACCGCAGGAAGGTCCAACGGCGACTGCACGAAACCGTTGTTTAAGTGGCTTAGAATAAGTACTACGGAATATCGCCGCCACTTTCAGCTAATTACTTTCCATGATCTGCCTCCTGGCTGACGTTTAATCGTAACTGTAACTCTCGAAATCGATACGCCCACCGTAACGTCATAACTCGAATCTCAATTTTAACCCTTTGCACTTGAGAGATGACCCTCAGTCATCATATTTATTATAAAATAATTGTTACATATCTAAGTAATTACTGCTTCAATACATTATTGATTGAATTGAACTTAATTATTATCAATGTACATTAATTTAAAAAATGTCGAAAGAAAAAATTATTAATAATTTTAAGGCATTAGTTTGCCTGTAAGAAATTCATGAAATATTTGTGGAAAAATTCTTCGAGTGAAAAGGGCTAATACGAAATATTAACGTACGTCGAGAACTTCTTTGCAATCCGAATTAGGGATTTAAGTAGAATGTATCGGTATGTAGTCAGACAATGTATAACATTTTATAAATACTTCGGTAACGAGTAATGTGGATATCGCGCAAGAACAATTCGGTGAGGTAACTACGCGGCAGCTGACGCGTTCGAATTCGCTGTCACCCATCTGACAGCGGCAGCTACGAACATTTCAATCGACACTCCTCCGCCGGAGTGGAAAATACTTCGGGTGCGTATGCTTCTTCCGAGCGTCTTCGTTGCCTCGAATATTCGACAGGGGCTGAGAGCTGGAATGGAAATCACCTCTGGCCCGTGAAAACATTTCTAGGAACGGGCAGGTTGCTTGAGCAAACATCTTGTTACGCTCGCTGCATATCTATGCGAGCAACAGCCACGGTGAAACTTGCGAGACATAGAGTCTCGCGTTCGAGGAAGACCTAGAAACCCGATGTATGATCTCGCTGATTTCTCATTTGTGAAATCGTATGACGGCTCTTCGAATTTCTAGATTTTACCAATAATTTTTGATAGCAGTTACAAACATGCACTTACTTAGAAAATCAATTCGATTGATTTTAAGTAGAATGATGACGTTCCTGATCAGACACAAGATTTCTATACCTCCCAGAATATTTGTTCCACACTTTTCGTATTATTCGTGATGAAATGTTTCGATCTTCTGAATTTTAGCTCGCTAATCTCTTTAAACAAACTTCGGGGTGTAAAAAAAAGAGGGCTGCAGTATATTCAACGTGTTTCGTAGTGTACAATACATATTCTAACAAAGAACGCTCGTTTGCAGTTTGGACGAGAGCTTTTTCGCAGCGGCGAAAACACTGGCCAGAGTTTTGTACAAACTTTTTCATCGCAACCGGCCACGCGAAGCGTTTCGCCGTCCGTTCACGGAGCATTAAGCGAATCATTCAACAGCTGGCACTGGCGTCGGGTAATTTATACCCCGAGTGCGAGTGTGGAAAGATGAAGTTCGCGGCAGCGATACGAATGAAAATTAATGGATTTTAATCAGCGCAACAATACGGAGAATCACAATGTACGACTGACAGGTATTCCTCGAATTCTTTTGACGCAACAATTCTCGGGATATTTGCATCATCAGGCACCCAATGTTGGAACGGAAGCATGAAACGCTAAATTGTATAGAATATTTCGAAGAAAATATTAATGCAATCAAAGCTGTTAATTATAATTCACGGAGATTATTGAACACGCGTAAAATCGTAGGAAAACTCAGTTCAAATAATTGAGATAATTCGTATCGGATATTGCGAGCGAAGCGATAAAAAAATCTAGATTATCCTTTGCTCTCTGTCAATTAAAATATATTAAAAATTATAAATAAAGGGAAATGAAGGTTTTATAGAATTTCGTAACTCTTCCAGCAACTTGTAATCAAATAACTCGTTGCACGTCGCTGAAGGTATCGAGGATATTTACTCAGCGTGACGTGGTAGCAGGATGACACAGATTCACCTATTCAGAGTCCCGTGAGTCCATCAAACGGAATGACGTCTGTATCGTTCGAGAGAGGGTTGGTAATCGGTCCCAGTATCACGGGCCAATCTAATGTCATTTAATATCTTTGCCGTTGAAGAGGGGTAGCGAGCGAGAAGCACGCCGCTCACGGTTATGGTCTGTATGCGAATTACAGTCGGGGGATAATGCGAATAGTCAGCTGTTACGGCAACCCTCGGTTTATTGTAAAGAGCATGGCGGCTACGCGCTTCACGATAGGATAAACAGTACCCAAGAGCTCGATGCAGGGTGGCATTTGATAAGCGCGATAAAGATCCATTACAATGCCGTTTTATTTATTTCAACCACGAATCTGACCACCCCGTTTCACGCCACGATCGATAATAGACGTATTACCGTGACAAATTTCGGGGAATTAACTCTAGAATATTATTTGTATAATATTATGTAATTTGAGATTCATAACAGCTACTCGCATTGCGTGTGGCATGAAAACTGTCAGAAGTTATACGATAGAACAGAAAGCGCCAACAAAATGGTTCAACATAAATAAAAACTATAAGTAAACCGAGTTCTAAATTTCCTCAAATGTACGAGAGGCAAAAATTTGTAAAATAAAATATTGCAAATGACACAGTAAAACGTGAACTAACTATTTAGATAAACGTTTTGTCCCTCTATTACCTCTTGAAAATTGTCAGGTTTTCTGCGTCGATTCTGCAAGTGTCTTTACGCCTGTAACATCGTCCTTTCGACCCGTAATCAACGGCGAAGGGAAAAGCGAAATTTTCGATGGACAATCAACGATAAATCCACGGCAATTTTCGTCCCCCGCTTTCCCTCGTCTGGTCTGTTTCTCCAAATTGGAGGAGTCCCTAAAAGCGTCCCCGGTGGCGGGTTAGGGCCATCGTCACGTATAAAGCGTGTACGCGCGATGCGTGAACGCGCCCGATGGAAGGCTCGAGGTGGATCTCCGTTGCGAGGGGAGAAAAAAATCCCGTTGTCATGGGGAGCGTAATCCAAAATTTCCGCTTGGACTGAGCTCGCCGCTGGCGGGCAGCAGCGAACAGGACTTTTTCAGTCTACGAGGGGGAAAAAGTCCTCGTTCGCCTCGAGAGCCGCTTACGCGACAAAGACGGCCATCTCTTTGGCCAGGCTGTCCGCCGGTCCCTTTCTGAGCGTGGACGGTCTTATCTGAGGCTATCGCGGTAGAGGCTGCCTTTATCAGCGGACAGAGACGTATCAGTTTTTGCTGGTGCAGTTTATCCTTTCTATGGGACTTTCATGGTACAATGGAGACGGTAACAATTTCTTGTCACTACCCGTTATCGAGTGTTTCAAAGAGCTGGATAAATTTGCTTGCACCTGGGATTACGTTCGTTTGTGCCCGGCATTATATCGATCTTCTCGGATTTAGAACATGTGCACGCAATTAGCCAATTGTTGGGGTAACTTAATAACTCGGCTTGTTCCAACATTTTCGTAATGGATAAAAAGAAAAAAAATTGTTTCTAAGTTCAACAAACGAATCGAGTTTCGCTTTCACGTCTGGAACAGTACGAACCGCGGAGCGATCAATCAACATATGCTAGAATTGAAGGCAATTTTAAAGTTCGTGAAATTTAAATTATATAGCAGATTCGATTAGGACGGGAATTCTCAATTTCATCTCATCCCGCGAGAAAGCATATTCCTACGGCTTTCAATTTACCCTACTCCGAGGAATCGCTCTCGTTGCGATTTCGTCTCCGTTCTATACGGCACGAAATAAGTCCACGAAAAGATATGCGAGTTGGAGGAGGAGATTCGTTCGCGAAAACTTCCGGGGAAGTTTTATAGGTCGACTTAAAATTAAATATGTAGAAGCACCTGAAAGGTATTGGGTCAAGTTACAACGTACGACGACGAGGAGGAGGAGAAGCGACGAGAAATTTCATTCCAAATTTATCTTAACATTATTATCCCCCCCGAAAACGCATGAATCTTGTTCGGAACTTATCCATCTCGGAATAGCCGTATAATGAAAATCCCTCGAGTCAGCCCGACACCATTCTATTCAACCCGTCCTCTCTAGCCGCGGACAGAGCTATCTATCTATCTGATACTTAACTTACGATACCGGGCAGGAATAATTACAGCGCACCGTAGGCGGGCCAAATATTTACCTGGAACAGACAAAAGCAAACGTCTCGGTGAGTAAATGATGATGGGAGTGACGAGGCGAAGTAGCGGCGTTAAACCAAATAATTTCATTCACGGCGGAGGGTAGTTAACTTTAAGCCCGGGGGTAGGTAGAATAAACGGATTAGAAGGAACCGCCTTCTTCGTCGCGGCATTTACCTAAGTCCGGTTTTCACGGGCGAAATTCTCGCCGATAGAACCATTTATACCCGATCCGACGGTTTCTCGCAGTTTTGTACAGACATAGATCGTAATCCGATAAGACCAAAAGGGCTACGTGGCGCACTTACTATGATTAAACTCGACGTACCGCTGTGTAGATACGTACACGCTATCATCCGCGTACCCGGGTTCCACCCCCAGCCCCAGAGAAGAGATTTTCGACCACGATTCCGTTCCTAACGCGATTAGATAGTAAAACGGTCGCTGAAGTAAAATTCTTTCTCGGCTATCAATCGCCCGTTCTATTCCTTGTCGCGTGTTCCCTTCCCACGGAAGTTCAATCCGGCGAATATGGATTAACGAAATAGAATTCTTCCAGCGCACGATATATACGAAAGTATTCTCTTCCCCATTCGTCTTAATAAACTTTTCCCTCTTTCCTGTCGATTGACCCTTGATCGCGATACCAAGTGGCACTAATTGTACGTCGTTCGATGTGAACGTCGCGACACGGAAAACGACGTTCACCTGTCAGTTTAATAATAAATCAACCGTATAGACGTCGCGTACAGGGTATATCGATTATGCAATTAATACAGGTAGCTGTTAATGGGTTTTAGAAATGTGCTAGTATTTTAGTTCCTATATTTCCCAAAAATATTATAAATTAAACATTTTGTCTGTAAAATTGTTAATAATATGTTATCAGATGATTGCATGTTACGTCGAGCGATCAAATTATTAACCGAGGAAGCAATCAGTGCTTCTACAGTTTTTTCTTCTCTGATTATCAGAATCGATCGACTGAAAGGAAGAGATACAGGCAAGAAAGAGTAAGAGGGGTTCGGTGTGCGCGAGACTCTTGACATAATTACGGAGCGAGTCGATGCTAATGACGTGAATTACACACTTGGAAAGACGGCGATCGATCGACGGTCGTGTGTCGGGAAAAATGTTCAAACAACCAATCTG
>SHCU01000150.1:121713-135115 GCA_004307685.1 Ceratina australensis | reverse complement strand
TATATAATGCCGATTCCCTAAATTAAAATCTGATACCTAAATTATAAGAACACCATGGAGCGTGTGTTCGATTTCTGTCTGACACCATCGTCTTGTCCGTAGATTCTTTCCGTTGTTAAACAACGCGCAGACAGACGTACACCGCGGGCACTCGATTTCATTCGATCAACGCAGGCCAGTAACGACGAAGCAAGGGTGGTTCTCATATATATGTTCGGCCGTTTGACAGCGAAGCGTTTAAACGCGAAATGCGATCGGTTAAGTGCGCCAATCATTGGCAGGGTGTTCGAGAGATTCAAATAGAGGTCGGGATTTGAGATCGGACCGTCGTACGGTGCGGCGTGAAATTACGGGAACGCTGGGGATGCGTTATGGGGGTTGATTGAAGAGCGAATCGAGACGAAATCGTAAATCGACGAATCACGCGACTGGTTAGAGNNNGGTTAGAGGTTACCGATTGATTTTACCAGAAGCAATGATCTTCTTCGAAGCTGATTTCGGAAATTTTCAAACAACGGTAAGAGGAATTTTTAGCTGAAATTAGGAACTGCGAAAGGGAGCGCTCCGGTATTACCGCAGTACACGTGAGATTGTTTGCACGTTGTATTAGCCGGTAATTCCACGGCACACTCTTCCAATTAATTGCGTTCTTGCGGCAAGCCGGGAACTTCTTCGAAAGCCTGGCAAAGCCGTACGAGCGTGGCTCGTCGTTTGGGTTCCTGGATCGATTGGTTCAGATTTCAGATTAACTTCCTGCCCCGCGAGCAGCACGAGTTACAAATTACGATGGATCAGCGTCTCGCGCAAAGTATTTAAATGTAACCGAGAATCTAACGCGTTAAAACTATCGCAACGATTATACTAGGGAATTAAACGAAATCGACGCTGGCTGGTATTCCATGTGGAATTTATAAGAAGCGCAAGAATCCTGCAAATGCATCGGGGCAGAGTGTTTGTAACGATCGAAAGGATTCATCGGATTCCAGCCGACGCACCGGTGGCTCGAAAACCGTGTGCGGTAACAGTTTCCAAGGTTTTAGCCAAGGTTCCCGGGGTCCACCCGGTTCGGGCAACGTGTATATCGGATCGATACTTTCTCATCTTCATCGTGCATGAAACGCGCCATACGTCTCGCGAAGCATGATCGAGTTCGCCCGGCTACTTGGACCTACGGACTCCAAGGGTTTGTCTAGGCGAAACAAAGAGGAGAAGGAGGAGGAGGACTGGTCTCGCTCGATCGATTCGTCGATTCGAACGAGGTAGGCAAGAGTTCCGAGCCCGGAAACGACGCAGCTCGAACGGATACAAAAGCGGGACGCCTGCCGTCAATGCGAGTAATTCTATTCACCTGTATCCGTTGCTAATTGTCCGACTCTCTTCCCGAAGCGCCTCGGAGCTCCTCCCAAGCTCTATTATTACACTTCGGAACGTCTTGAACTACATACACGGGTAGTGATTAAGCTAACGACGGGCGCGTCAGGTTCCCTTCACGCGATTCCTTGCCTCGAGTATGACCAGAGAAGCTGCGCTGGGTAACCTCGTGTATTACGATTATACACGACGTTGTTACTATTCACAATACCACATATTGATAATTAACAAACAAATGGTTTAAATTGATTTAATTATTTTTCCCCCGTGTGTTAAACGCGTCGCGATTTACGGTTTTACTTCGTTGAACCTGTATTTTGAGAACGGCAAACATTTTGTTCGAGTACAAAGCAAACACAGTCGTCATCATCCCCTAGTAGCGCTATTGCTTCCTCGAATGCATACATTCACAGAATCAACTGGATCGCGTTGAATAGTAATGCGTACAGAGACTGGTGTGTTTGATAATGAATATTTATCGCTCCTCAGATCAGACTTAATGAGAGCTAGAGAGGAACTTATTGTTGGTAGTAGCCCGATTCACAGATGCGATTCCTAAACCCCCGGTGCTTTCGATTCCAATTCCGCCCAGTTGAATTTCGACTTCTTCCCTCTCGTTCCGCGGGAACGCTTGAATTATTTAAAGAAATTTCATTTATCAGAGCTTCGAGT
This sequence comes from Ceratina australensis, assembly GCA_004307685.1. Taxonomy (NCBI): domain Eukaryota; kingdom Metazoa; phylum Arthropoda; class Insecta; order Hymenoptera; family Apidae; genus Ceratina; species Ceratina australensis. The sequence continues at coordinate 133,072 of SHCU01000150.1, read as the reverse complement.
ATTTTCACCGCGCTCCCGAGCCCTTATCTCGAATCCTCAGCTGCCTCGGCGAAACCCAAAGCTGCCGGTACAAACTATCTCACTCTGTATTCCTTCTTTTTGCACCCCGCGACGCTTTTCCCACGGCTCGGTAAGCGAACCGAGCGCGACCTGCGGGCCCTGCGAAGCTCGAAATGCATGCATCTGGAACGACCACGCCTCGAGGGTGCCGGCTACGACGACGCGACGGTGCGCGACGGCTGGAGGTTAGAAAAGAGGGATTGCACGAAGCAGAACGACGTCGTCGTCGACTACGACAACGACTGCAACGACGACGACGACGACGACGACGACGACTCGAGAGGGCCACTTACGTTTGAATTTTAAATTCTCCCCTCTGGATGGAAGATTTTCCGGAGGCGAGGCACAGGGCCGTGCGGCAAAAGAAAGAGGACACCGACGATGGATTAAGCTCGTCGAAGCACGAACGAGACGAAGGGGTCAAGTTGGCTCGGATGAGATCAGCATTCTGGATAGCAGCGAACACGAACCCGGGGGCCGGGATGGGACACCGAGAGAGGATGAGAGAAGAAAACGTTGAACGTCGAAGACGATTTCGCGATCTTTTTTTCGGACCGGACTCGAACCACCGATCGTTTCCTTTCCACCGAGAAATTTACGCTTCCTTGTACCTTATTCCTCCCTCATCTGTTCCGCGTCTTCCCATTATCCTTTGCTCGCCCGCGCACCCTCGTCGTGCGCCGCGCTCGAGCGGGTCTCCTTTCATCCGGCGTTGAAAGAGAGCCGATCAGAGGGTAGACGCAGAAACTCGTGGAAGGTAGTATAGGCAGGTTCGATTCGACGGTAACGCGGGTCCACGAAATTGCAGCCCGGCGAGCGGCTCAATTCAATCGCGCGAGAAACTCGCGTTACCGATGCCTCCGCGCGAGGGATGGATGGATGGATGGATGGGACCGGGGATTCGACGCGACGACGTGGGATGGGCGGACTATACGGGAAATACGTTTACGTCTATAGGATCGTGGATTATGCGGCAGACGGCCGGATCCGATGATAAATATGTGCGACTGTGCGTGGTCGCTGCGAGATGACGCGCCGGCTACGAGGCAACGTTGGCTGCGGGGGCCACGAAATAGCGTTAAGGGCGAGATTGAGAGAGGAAATTGAAAGGTGGAGAGATTCTGGTTTATTGTCTTGTTGAGAATAAAACAGCTATCTCGTACTCGAATCGCGAGGTGATAAGAGAATCACGAAGAGGAATAAGATTTTTCTTAACCGTGACGGGTGATGTTTTATTATAATTAAACGCTATAATCGCGATCCCGTAAATTCGTAATCTTTCAGTGGTAATAAACGTCTCGCTTTAACGCGAGAATAGAATTTTACAGACAGCAAAGGAAGATTCTCTATTCCGTGCCACGCACTATCCTTTACGTTTCGCGTTTCAAGCCCAATTTGTATCACTCAACGTGAAAAGATTAAGGGGAAGGTGGAAAGAGAGCGAAGGAACTTAAACGGTAGTATCTCGAGGATTTCATATCGTAGAGTCGGGTCGGGGCTTCGATGCAATCGCGCGCGAAATGCGCGCTGCGTCTGGCAGTTGGTTAAATCGCTGTAGCTCGTCGAGAGTGGAGGGGAAGGGTGAAACGAGGAAGATAGGGTACGGGATAACCGTAGGAGCAGAGGAAAATCGTATGAGCGACGAGGATAGCGGTAAAGGAAAAGTGGCGGGACCGTCTTCCACGTTTCAATATTTCAGAATCCTTCGCTTTCTCTCTCTCTCTCTCTCTCTCTCTCTCTCTCTCTCTCTCTCTCTCTTTTTCTCACTCACTCTTTCACGGGTCTCGAGTATAGCACAGCGGACGGCCGTAATGCAGGTGACAATTGGAGCGTGTCGATGCGCTGTTCCTAGATTCCCGTTCCGTAATAGAATGGAAAGGAACAGCCCCTGTCTTTTTCTATCTCTCTCTCCTGGTTTTTCTTTTCTACCCGAAAACCGTCCGGATTATGTTATGCATGCTGGATGTTCTACGTCGACAGTCGTCTTCCCTATCTCCCTGATAAAGATTTGCTATCGCGTCCGTGAATCTGGATTTAGGGAAATCGGTGAAAGATCAGATGGAAACGTCGACATGGAAACGCACGGGGATCAATTTTCTTTTTCGACGAGCGCTGACGTTTGTTTTAGAAATACACGATCGAGTTCGCTTCCGGGTGAAAATATTAAATAGAAATATGAACTCGGAGAATACATTTACTTAAAAGATTTATAGGCATTCTCGAATCGAGAACTGCTTATTTCACAATCCCTTTATTGCAGTGTTGTGCCGATCCTCCGACCAATTCCAAAGACTCGGGCCAGATCAGCGATCCGATAAACGAAACCTCGAGGGCGTTCCTCGCGCTGACCGATAAGGATAAGACGAGGAGCCCCGTTTCCATTTGAAAGGACCGTCGAAATTCGGTTGCGCCTCCGGTTGGCTCTGGCAATAGGAAGTCGTCGATAATTCTCCTCGGACTTGGAACCGGAGTCGGAATGTAAAACGGGCGATCGGTAGTAGCGACGTATTTAGGCTAAATTCGAGGGTATAAGAAGAGCCGAGGCCCACCCTCGGCCGTGATCCTTTACGTAACATCAACGACCCGTAACCATCCATCGTTCAGAAAGTTTACGAGCAGGGTTGTGTGGCTGGTCGACTTCCGCGGCGGAGTTTTCGAAAGTTGCAACGACGCGCGAAACCCTCTTCTGATAGCACCGCTCCGAGGGAAATATTCGTGCTGGCTGGCTGCTGCTGCTGCCGCTCCCAAAAGGCGATGCCTTGAGAGTTTCTTTGGCCGACTAAAACCCGGCAACAGAGGGGAAAAATTTTTACCGCGGCCACGCGGAGGAGAGAGCCGAGATCCTTCATAAAAGACACGATATTTTCATGAGAGCTCGCATCAACCTTGTGCACCGTAGGGAAAACTTTCCCGACACGCTTCGGCGAATACGGAAATTTTTTAAACCTCCTGCGACCGACCGCTGCTACGAACGCTCTAACATCTTTTAGTAACAACGTTGCTAACATCTGTCCACGATTTATTTCCCGTGTTTTCTCTCCCGTTCCGACATCTCAAAGAATCACTGTCTCATCTCGGGGAAAATAATTTTCAAACGTAAACCGCAGGGATCTCAAGTGACTTTCAAATTAGAATATTTCACGTGTTCTCTATTCGCGTTGTCGGAAATAAAGTTGACGTCGGTTACCACCGTCGAAATATTGTCTCCGTCGATTCGAACCCTTCGGTATTCCCATGAAAGATGTAAGTACGTTCGGCGAGAACGCTATGTGAATGTCTCGTCGCGACGCTCTCTCGAGGTACGTTCTATGGGGTTATCGATCGCGGCACCGCAATTACCAATCAAGAACCAGCAACGCGGAACTCACCCGTAGAAATCAATCTCAGCTTTACGCTCGAATACGCGTGGCGTACCGATTGGCGTGTACGGACACACAGAGTAGATAGAGAGAGAGAGAGAGAAAGCGAGAGAGGACAAAGAGGAGGGCGGCGATCTTACGAGTTCGCGCGTGTTGCCAGCAGAGAGGACCGGCGTGACGGAAATCAAATCGAGTGCTAGAAACAGCTTCGAAACTATTTCGAACCGATCCGCGGCAAGTTACCCAAGCGAGGGTGCAACTATTCGTAGCAATGGGTGCGGCTGGGTGCATACGTGGGCGAGTTAGTGGCCGGGGCCACGGGGCTCACCGCGCGGCGCGCAAGCAGAGTTCGGTACCGGTCTGAATCGCGAATTTCCCGACGACTCGGCGCCGGAAACCATCCCTCCCGCCCCCCGGATGCCCGCCGCCGACTTCCGAGCCACCACGCCACGTCTGACGCTCGCTCCGACCGGGATTACGTCAAACTGGCATAACGTATCCGGTCTGAGGCCGCCGCCGACTGGCCGACTGGTAGCCTCGGCAACTTCTCCAGACTTCGCGGAGGAGATTCTCCTTGTCCAGCGAAGAGGAAAGCCGTAGCCAGGCTCGGGTAATTGCATCTACCACGGACTCGCAACTACTCCGCCCTCTCCTCTATCTCTGAGACACGGGATTCCGAGCTTCGTTAAGTCGAGACTTTGCGATGCGGTTCGGCCACGATTACACTGTCGGCTCGGCCACCTCCTACGCCGCGGCGCGATGCTCGACGGGAAGACGCGTAGCTTTGGGTTGATTGCGAAGAGCGGCTTGCTCGTTGGGAATTGTGCTACCAACTATTGTGATGAAAATGCTGGATAGGTGATTGCGATGGCGGCGCAGGATTTGAATATGTAACAACTTCCCGAAGGATGTTTGAATTTTGAAGATATTCAAAAATCTCGTTCATATAACTTAAACACAGCTTTGTTAATATATCTTCATTGACGTGTGTACCTTCCCTTTAGTATTAAATCCCTCGTTTTATCATGGCAGAATTTACATAGAGCACGTGCTCCAAGTGATTGACGTCAATCTTCCAACAGAAGATCGTGTCCAGAAAGGAACGATAACCGAACGACTCAATAAAACCAGGACCGCAATTTTGTCCCGGAAATCTTCCCGTCGGAAGAGAAAAAAGAGAGAATGGACGATTTTGGATCATCGTAGATAATCAAGAAGTACCATCTCCGTCAGGCGCACGAATACGTACGTTCCATCCAGAAGCGAAGTGGCTTCGATTTATGACACACGTGGAATTGGCTATACGTATATAGACGAGACTGCGTACGTATAACACGACTACGGGCATGCCTATCCTCGCACACCCGTGTGTTTCAAGACACACACGCGCGGACGGGTGTGTCTAGGTGGATGCGAAGCTACGGAACCGTGGCCTGGCTGCTCTACCTTATACGTGCCCCCATCTCCGTCCGCTCACCCACCGGTACCTACCGCCACCGCGTAAGGGTGAGCTCACGAAGAGAAAATCCTTTGGCCAGCGAAGCTTGGATAATCGCGCCTCCGAGCTATAGTCGCGCCTCTCTTCGCCGTAGAGACTAGCATGGCACCGCAAGGCAGAGGGAAGACACGCTTTGCTGCAATTGCACCGGCTGCCCATCCGCGTGGAAATCATAGCTCGCTGCGGGACTCGAAATTGTCCAGAAACGCTCGGATTCTTCTTTCAGCGCGCCGGTTAACGGTGCCGGCGGTGATGGTGGCGGCGGCGGCGATGCGGGGCGTGGTAGAAGAGAACGGCACACCAACTTCTTCGGGGATTTGAACGTAAAGGGGGTCTCGCCTCGGTACGATCGACAACGATCTTTCCTCTCTCTTTGTAATTCCACGAGCGACTCGGGGCCGACTCGTTGTTCCGCTTCGTGTCACCTCCGCCTCGCGTTGATCCCCGCCGAGTTGCTCAGATCGAAATCGAATCTGGGTTAGAGAACAGCTCCCAACGACCTTGAACGAACTACTGTTCTTGTCATTGTTACGTTCATCGAAGGGACGATCTCTGCTATCCGCAATAGCGGTAGCCGCGTTTCCCTTTTACCCCGAGCTCGTACCTTCTACGATCGACACACCCGAGTCACTTTCTGGGTTACCGGTGCCAATTTGTACTCTCCTTACTACTCGCTACAATTTTACCGATATCTCTCGCCTGTATCAAAATCTCGCGATAGTGCAAAGTTATCAGGGATTAATTTTCGCTACGGTTGCAGCGAACGCGGAAAACCTAGCGCGGCGAGCAAGATCAATCGGTGTCTCGTTGATTACGTCCGAGCCCGTGGCTCGCGCGCATCGTTCACAGAAAGTCCGACGATAATCCCCTTAGGGGTCAGAGACCGGCTACGGAAGTGCCATATTGTGAAATCTGCCAGAGAGCAGCGGCGATGTTCGAGGTTTGAGGCTCGCAGACTTGTCCGACGGGGGTATGGTATTGGATGTCATCGCGAGAGAGATTACGCGCAGCTTTGAAAGAGCCTTTTCCTACCCGCGTCTCTCTCTACCGTCTCCTTCTTCCAGTCATTTCCTATCCTCCCACTTTTTTCCGTTCGCGCCTCTCGCTCCCCCGCGCCAGATATACACCGCTATTTCACCTACTCCTTTTCCTCGGTGCCCGTCCGTTTGCCGAGACGCGACCGTACCGTTCGTCTACCCCTTATACCGACCACCCTCCTCTCGAGGCGGCAAGAAACCCCTGTGGCATTGAAGGGAGCCAGCTTTCATATCCCATTTGCCCCTATTTTTCATAAGCGATATTAGAATCTATCACGGAGACCCGGCAGGCACTTCACCGAGAGCAGGGAGGATAGAAAACGAATCGCGGGGTTGCAGCCGAAAGGAAGAGAGCGAGAGAGGTAGCTCGGTTACCGTTAAAAAAGATAGAGAGCAGCCCGATTATCGGTCGGGTGGGGTACCACGATCGTTGACGATTATCGACCCCATTCAACCAACGACGTGAATGGATCCAAGCTCTCGCGACACCGAGACCCTTTCCATTCGTATTCTCTGTCTCCCCCGCTTTCCTTTCCCTCCCTTATTTCTACCCGCGGAAGCCGATGAGAGCCGAGCTGCTGTGTATGTATATTACATCACCGAGCTGATATTTCATTCATTCTGGCGTCGGAGAGTTCGAATTTAAGTTCCCGGGTTGGGCGAGGTGTTTCCATTCGATTTTTAAGGATCGAGTGTTATCACGGTTGTAGATGTTAAATAAATTATGAAGATGATAAGAATTACTTTTTTTATTCTATCCAGTCTTTCCATTATTTCGAATAATTTCTTTCATGAACACCGCATCAATCATCCCCATAAATACAACGAATAATGTATTCCCGTACAAATTACTACTATTAGAAAGAAAAAAATCGTAGTACAAGAAATTCGAAGCGAAAACTCATTTTCTTCAACTCGTTTCCGAACAATTTATTCATATCGACCGCTTATCTCTTAATCTACGCTATCGTTATCGCCAAGACGGAAACGTGGGGTGCCACGCAAAACATTCGCGGAGCTTTGCTAATGCAATGAAAAGAAGAAAAAAAGAAAAAAAAATCGCACGTTAACAGATGGTGTTATGGTAATTTTATAGGCCCACCCGTCGGCTCCGTCGTTCCCTCCCTCGTTCGTTTTTCATTCGGTCTCCGTTCGGCTTCTAATCGAGCCACGATGAATTTACATTTCTCGTAGTTTCCCGCCGCGGAAACGGAATTCTTCGGCCCGTTTGTATACTCGGTACGCGCGTCAGATGGAAATGCTCGGCCGTTCCGATTCCCGGCACGCGTCCCTTTCTTTTATTTCTTATGTTAATCGCGCCTGAATAAAAGCCCGTGTAATCGACCGCGGTGAGACCTATCGTTATGCGGTCCGCAGGAAATTCAAAAACGCGACCACGTCCATATCCCTTATTGTTAGATACTTCGATAATATAATAACAATTATTAACGACATCCTTAAATTATTTGTTGCAAAACTATATAAAAAATAATGTCTTAAATATCTCAACAATCTCAACAGTTGTATTCGCGAAATTCAAGTTGCTCGAGGTATATGTCCGTTGCATATGCAGTTATTATTTTATAGGCTAGCGAATAGTATTCAAAAACGCGACCACGTTCATATCCCTTATTGTTAGATACTTCGATAATATAATAACAATTATTAACGACATCCTTAAATTATTTGTTGCAAAACTATATAAAAAATAATGTCTTAAATATCTCAACAATCTCAACAGTTGTATTCGCGAAATTCAAGTTGCTCGAAGTATATGTCCGTTGCATATGCAGTTATTATTTTATAGGCCAGCGAATAGTTAGGTGGGAATAAAAATTCTACGAGCCATCTACATGTCATGAAATTTTCATGGAAAATTCCCGGTTTATATCGTACGGTCGCGGCATTGTATAAGTCGCGAGAAAAGGCGCGCGCGTTAACGTTGAATCACCCAATCACCGGTCGTGATTAACTGTCCGATCGATCGCCGGCGTCAAATTAACGTTATTTATCTTCGACTGTGCCCGACCGTGCAACGTTGGCGCATTGGCGTCGCGCGTATTATCGCAATTACTAATTATAGTTTCAAGCCGGCCCGTTAATTGCCCGTTCCGCGATTCGCGCGAGCGAAACGCCGGTATTATTGACTCGCTAAACAGAGAATAGTCTCGACCATATTTTCAGCATATTTGCGCGCACTTGCGTGCCGCACGGACGCACGCACACGCGCGCGTACAGGAATTCAACGAAATTTCGCAGGCGAATTCGCGACGTCAGCAGGCCCTGCGGCGCGTTTTAACGATCGACGGTGATTAAACAGTAATTACCGATTCGCGAGTGTCGAATTATCGTATCGCGGAGGGGGATCGAGCCGTTCCCCTCGAGAAAATCCGGAATTTCACTCACCTCTATGCCTGTTGGTCTGCTTGTCGAACATCAGCATGGCGTCCTCGATCTGTAAATTAAATGAAAAGGAACAAGTTAGTCGACTGATTAATCTCCTTCGATAGCGAATATAAAACACTGTCACCGAACCAGAATTAAATTCATACACTGATATAAATTACTTGTAGCAAGTATCGGGATCGCGTTTTCGAAAATTTCTAATCGATAGTATCACGTTCCAAACACCGATGATAAATGTACCAGGAGCAACGCTGAGAGCAAGACGTCAAAATTTAACGTCGTAAATTAGCGGCGACCCATGCCACTCGGTGTTACTGAAAAAACAACCCGTTCTACGTGTCAGGCGTCTAAATTGGCCGCCGCTGAAAGCGTTATGGATCGTAAACAACATCGCGGGAACGGCGAGTTCTATCCAGAGACTGGCGTCAAATTTTCGTATAACTTCTCCCCCGGAAATTAGAGTCGTGTCGCGTGAAGAACTAACTCCAATTATTTTTCCATCCCGCCCCCGGGCGCGCATCGTCTGCCATTTTAAGATTACGACGTAGGGGGTATTCGTGTAAAAAGTGCAACCAACCATTTTCACCGATCGCATTTTCAATTCCGACGGGGGAAAAGAAAATTCGTACCGAGTCGCTCTCGAGCGGCCGTCAATGCCGTGAGGTTGAAGCCCCGTCGAATCGAAGATAGGATCGCTCGTATTCTTCCCGGAAGTGCACGTGTGCCGTAAAGCACAGCTGGACCGAGATTTACGAAGCGCACCGCCTCGCCGAGAAAGGCGTAGCAAGGGGATTGAGAATAGCCGTAGTTGTAGTAAGTAGGAGAGAGGGCGGAGGGCTGTTGTTGCGCGGGGGTTTGTGTTGTCGGTAACCGAAGTGCGAGAGAAGCGCAGAGGAGGGGTGAGAAGGCGACGCGGCTACCAGGATTTATGGGACAGGAGAAACAATAGGGATTACCTTTACGCCCTCCCCGCTCGGTGCCCCTGGCCGTTGCTTCCTCCGCTTCCTGCGAAAGGACAGCAAGTACGAAACGATAGAAGTGGCAGCCGCGTTGACTACCGGTACGGTGGCTGCCACGGTGAAAACGCGCGCGCGTGCTTCGAGATTGTTTCATCGCAAGAGAGAGAGAGAGAGATGGATTGGGACGATGTGGAAGTGGAAAAAGGAAGGTGAACGTTAAGCCACGTAAGCGACGCGTAGCGTGTCCAAGTAAATATTAGATTATGCGATTAACATTCGATGGACTTCTCTTACTGAGGGACAGCCTCATCCCGTTTGCATCCGTCAATACGACTTAATTCCGTTTATCGACTTACGTAATACGCTGGGAAAGTAACGCCCGGAGAGGACCGGAGGAACGTGTTGATTTAAGAAGAAACGTTGACCAATGGGACTAAGAGTAACCGAAGCGACGATCAAACGACAGGATCGATTCGAATTAATGAAGAATTCGTATAGGCGAAGATGTAGCGATGGAATGTTGCAATAGAACTTTTACACAAATTGTGTAGAATTAAAATTTACATACTCTCACCGGATAACGATGTTTCGTTTGAATTAAACTTTAAATTTCATAAAATGATATATTCCATTTTGAAATTCAGATTTTTATCAAAGTTTTCATGTTTATTACACGGATGGAGATTGATATCCGAAACATTCATCCGCGGCACCGTCTGGATTTCAAAGTCAGCCGCTCTCGACACGGAGGGTTTGTTTGAATATCGTTAACTGCTTCGCGAACGTGACGAGAGGAACGGGGGGGTTGAGGCTCGAGAAAGCAACAAAAAACGAAGGAAAGAACTTGCGACTAACAGCTCGTTCTTCAAGACTGAAACTAACGAGAGAGAGAGAGAGAGGGGCAGCAGCCGCGTGTAAGGTTTGCAGACGCAGCGACGCGGGTGCGGCGTCCTCGATGAAGGATGATTCAAAGCGCGATCGTTTTATCGTGGGACACCACCCTTACGATCGCTCTGCTCCCTCGAAAAAAGGAAGATGATAACGTCCGATGAATCGATCCGTTAAAGGCGAAGAAACAGACCGACACACCAGCCGCGTGCGCACCTCGCGCAAATGATGATTATTCATCGAAATAATTCACATCCTGTTGCTTTGAGAGTGTCACATGAAACGTCGCAAGGAATTGAGTCCCTTAGACGACGGCGTTCGTCCCGTTTTTCACTTTCAAAAGAACGAGTAATATTATACGACGAAAGGTGGGATGAAAGATAGACGGAGCGAGGCTTTTAATGAAAACAGAAGAGGTATCGCGGCGTAAGGCAAGACTGACACCAGGGACCTCTTCCTCGCTCACTCACCGCCGCCGCCGTGTCTCTTACTCCTGCGACGTTTTTCACAAAGTGGACTTTCCATTATACTTCTCATTGTCGCTGCGTTTTCGGCACGTATCGTTACTCGCAACGAGTGATACACGCTTTCGACGGTGAATCAAAACCCGAACATTCTCAACCGATCACGGCAGGGCAGCATTTTTCATGACTCGTATGGAAAGCGTATCAATTAAAAAGGAGGATTCGCGAGTGAAATCTCTACGCCTACACGCGAGCGTGCTTGATAATACATGCAGCGGAGACTACGGAGCAAATGAGTCCGTGGGTGGGCATGATTCACGGTGCAGATACAAATAGGCGTCTGAATAATCGATAGACGTGGGAAGCAAACCGAGGGCGAAACACGAAAAGGGGATGATTCGATTTTCGCGAAAGTAGAAACGGCGATACAGGGAAATCGTTGCGCTGCATCGGTGTTAAATGAATGCTGCGGCTCGCGAGCAACGCGGATTTTCTTATAATCATCGAATTAATTATTAATATCTAGCTATACGTAATTGTACTAACGGAATGTTATTAATCAAACGTATATACGTGTATGCATAATTCATTTCAGCGTTCAATAGAGCATTCTCTATTATACTTGGAATTATTTATTACGTGTTAAGGTGAAAACCTTTTTCTTTGTACGTTTCTTAATAAAAGTTAC
>SHCU01000150.1:111687-121695 GCA_004307685.1 Ceratina australensis | reverse complement strand
CTATTATACTTGGAATTATTTATTACGTGTTAAGGTGAAAACCTTTTTCTTTGTAAGTTTCTTAATAAAAGTTACATTTGATGTATTAACTCTTTTAATCTACTCCCATGAAAATGATATCGCTCGCGATAGTACGTTTGCGTTTCCTTTTTACAAAGAGGCGAAAAGCACACGATGATTCCCACCGGTTTAGAATTTTGATGAGAACATGAAATGCGCGAGACCCCTTTATACCGGGTGTAATTAAAAATAAACACCGGGAATGAAACAATATAAATTCTTAAAGCCTCGGGTTGATCTCCCTTTGATCATTCCAATATCTGGCCAGTCGCTCGGTTTTCCGTTAAACAAAGACGATTGTACCACATTTCCCCGGCGCGGAATTATTTCAACTTTTCTGCCCTCTTGCCTCGTGCTGGCCCGCGTAATATCCTTGAGGCAAGAATGGTAAAACCCTTCCCGATATACTTTGATGTCCTCGACGTTGTTCGACGGAACCAGTCCTCCGGCTTCGACTACTACTCGAATCGATATTAATCTTCTCGGAACCGTGCCTTGCGATTTTCTTCCCTTGTCTACTATGTGGAAGTTATTGCGTTCACCGGTTAAACGATGATCGTAGAAAACGTTTGATTCCGTCTATTTTTCCAAGGATTTCGCCACTTTTCTCTCTACAAAAATATATCAAGAGATTCGCGGTAATTAATTTCCGGCCGAAGCGACGAGCACCGAAAATATTAATGTCGTAAATTATTTATCAAATTATTCTTGGCTATATAAATTCGTAAAATTAATTATCGTGCACCTACGTTATTAATTTGCTGGCGTGCATTCAAACCAGTGATCAGGGATATCAATTTTCAAACTATTTAATGCATGCCTGATTTTACGCAGGGCGCTGTATTTTTGCGTATAAATATCCGATACGAAATATAATTTTCTATATTAGACATAATTTGTGAAACCAAGATGATTAAAACGGTTATCGGTGAATTAATGCAGAGAGGTAATTTCTGCGTAAAACGAATTCCCCTTCACAAGCTAATTTTAATGTTTGTAATTAAAATGAGCGGTAGAAAATTGGTTAATTTAATGGTTGAATATCACGTATTTGGAGTATCATCGTGATTGATTCCGCGGATGAGATATGAAAATTTTACGCGAGCTGACTCCAATGTATCCGGTCTGCGCGCTCCTCAGTTTTAAGTAGTTACGCCCTATCATTAGTCAGACGTCTCGAGCGACTAAAATTTCAATCTGATTATACTCAGGAGCGTCACCTACGTGGAATCGCGAGCCCGATAAATTAAATATTGTTCCTACGAACTTGTCCCATCACTTTGCCCTGATCGCCGTTGCTCGAAGATCTCAATTTCAGGAATGATAACAATAATGTAAAGTAACGTCTCCTAATGGAACTTGAGGCAACTCTATAATTTCACGGAGGTTTCGAGTCTCGCACGGTTAACTCGCGCACGAATAATGTCGGAAAGGTTACGAAAGGAAGATGGGTGAAAGCGGACGACGCGGTGGTCCCTGCGGGGCAATCGACTTCCGGTGAGTGGGCGAGGTGTACCTTATTACAAGTTCGATTCTAGCGGCGTTACAGCTCTCGGCGGACCCAGCCGGTAGATTGTTGTCTTACGAGCGCTGCCATTTCTACTGGCCGCAAACACCGTGGCCACGCTACGCTTTTCGCGAAACGCACCCAGTATCATTTCGACCCGACGCCAACCTTCTTACTTGCTTTCGTGTTAGCTGTCTTGTTTGCCGAACTAATTTAAAACGACACCGGGAACTGGGTCAAGAGTGTACACTTTACGCGTGTCCCTCCTCTCTTTCCGCCTCGCTTGACATTTATGACAATCTTCCCGTTCAAAGGTTTCAAGCATTATCTCTAACCGCTGACTTCTGATCATTATGGATGCAAATTTGCTGAATCTCGCCTAAAGTTTTCCACACGACATCGGTGGTAGACATCAAAAGTCACGTTTCGCGCGACACTTCCGAATTTAATATAATGAAAATGATATTCATCTTGTAGATTGTTCGCCGCTTAAAACGTCCTCATTTAAATCCGGCGGTTCAAGAAGCCAATGCGTCGTCGGAATAACTTAATGCGATAATCGATTCCCGCGGGAACTGTAATTGCATTTACGGAGACGGACGAAGCATTCTAATATAAACACCGCCGCCGTAGAATCTTTGTTGCAACGTTCGGCGAAAGGTTTCCCTTTTACCCTCTTCTTCTCCCTCCTTTCTTAGTTCGCAGCTACCTCGTAAAACGACGTGAATTTAAACGAAACGATACCGATTTACCCCTCCGGTAACAGAAACGCGACTACAGAAGCAAGCTCTAGGATTTCCAAAGATTGTTCTCTTCCCAGCTTTCTCACTTTCTCTCCTCCCTTTCCTGCTGCTCGCTCGTTTCCTGTTTCGCTCACTTTCTTCCACCTTTTTCTCTTTGCCGTCCCTACTCCATCACCACGGTGCTCCCTTTATGGACGATCGAGGGTAAAAGCGAGCCAGGGACTTCGATGAGTTTCCCTTTTTTTCCCCAGCCATTTCGCGTCCCGTGTCGCGCCCTGTCGCACCACATTTCTCGTTCGTGTCCCTGCAGATTTAGTATGCAGCGAGCTGTATTAAATCTCCACCGTTCGAGGGGATCCCGTCGACCTCCAACGCGCCTTGTTCCCAAGTCTAACGCCGCGTTCTTCCCGCAACCGAGAGAACTCATCGACGCTCTTCAGCCTTACCTCATTGCCTTTCATTTTCGCCAGATTGGTATTCAAGATTTTTACAGATCGCCAAGTCGCGTTATGATTTTCATGTTCGGTCCAGTTATCATGAGATCAATTTTTCCAACTAATCATTAATCCTTCGCAAGCGAAAGGTGACCCATGATCACCAACACATCGAACAAAAATTATTCTTGACGATTTAAATAAATAATTGTGGAAATATTTCTCGAGTACGAAGGGTTAATTTTTTACTACAATTAATTTCATACTGTAAAACATAATTTAGTTCGACTAGTTTATGTAACAATTTGAGGAAAATAATGAATAATAATTTAATATATAATACCATACAAAAAACAACACTGAACACATCGAACAAAAATTATTCTGGACGATATAAAATAAATAATTGTGGAAAAATTTCTCGAGTTCGAAGGGTTAATTTTTTCCTACAATTAAGTTCATACTGTAAAAAAGAATTAACTTCGTCTAGTTTATGTAACAATTTGAAGAATAAAATTCTTGAATTGTTCCCTGAAGAAATTAATTTCTTAGTAACTACGACGACGTGATAATTATTCAACCGTGAGGATTGACTGCAAGGGGGTGTCAAAGTTTGGTATCCGGTGTACGACACGAGGGCAAAGTTGATTCACCGTTTTCGAAATTGTCTCACGGCGGTAGCCCCGGGACCATGAATGTTACAACGAGCCCGTCGCAGCAGCGGTTATGACAGCGAATAATTCCGCGGAACATCAGCCATGCGAGCGACTCTACTACTACTACTACTACTACTACTACTACTACTACTACTACTACTACCTTTGCGCACAATCAAGCGAATTCGGTTAGCGGCACACTTTTGATGTGTGACTCGTTGATGAAACGACGAATTTCAACCGTCGTCTCCTGTTTGCACGGGATTACTCGGAACGTAGTTAAACGTTAATGGGATAAAGTCGACGGCCAAACGAAACAGGCACGGATTGGTTTTGAAGTGTACAGGGTTAAGTCAAACATCGACTTTTGAATAAGCAACAGATTTCCTTTCGAAAGATGTTGACTTGCATCGCGGTCAAATAAAGTTCTGAGTAGATTTATTGGACAAAGTATTGTGTCTCACAGTTAGAAAAAAAAAATCGCATTTTTCTTTTTTATGACTTGAGGATTCGTTGAACGATACCTCGTCAAACTTTATCCACCGAAGGAACCCTGAAGACCGGACGAGATTATTTATGTTACCTTGTTCAATTACGGCCAGCTTTTGAAGACCATTAGCGTTGATTGAATAAACTTTTCATCGAGGTACTATTAAATTAATACCGGTGCAATTAAAACCGGCGTACCAAGGGTTTCCATTTCCTCTTACGGAAACCCGATATATAATTTCGGTAACCCATTTTCAAAATTACCACTCTCGTTAACTCAAACACGCGGTCAGATTTCACCGTTTTTCCATGGCTTATTTGCGTAGAAAGAAAACAATAGTCTCCCACTGCCGTTCCCTCAAGGTTATAAGGAAACACGGGTTTAATCAATCCAATGGTTGCTTCGCGGCAATAAAACGCTCTCGTCGGCACTTCGCTCCTCCTCTCCTTTTCCTTGCTTCGGCCCCGAAAGTATGAATTATAATTGGCCGGCAGAGTTCGATTGATTGGACGAAATAATAGGGACCGCGGGCGGACACGAAATACCAAACTTATTCAATTACTCGTAGCGAAGGGGCTAAATATCGCTCGACGAATTTATTTACGCTCTGCACCAATTTCCATCCTCCTCATTCTACTTTCGTTCCTTGCGGTTAATAATTAGAAATAATAATTATCGGCGGATGAAAGAGGCCTATAAGCCGAACCGCCATCGGAATAATAATAAATCGGTAGGGCGACGGGGGCGCGGCGCGGAGGTGAACCGTTGGACGGGTTAATTTGAGAGGTTCGCCAATTAGAATTTTTCCGATCACGGCGTCGGTAAAAACATAATAATCGTGAAGTGGGCGACAAAAGGAATGAAAGAAGTACGCGGGCGTGACGCAATTTTAATGAAATATATCGCGGTCTATCGGTTAATTGCTGTTTTGCTTAATTATTTACCTCGTCGCGCACCTTTCATTCCAGGTGCGGCACGCTTGCAAAATAAACATAGTAAAACAGTACATTAAATTAGACGGTTTGTTATAATTCTATGAATCTGATAAAACGTAACTGCAAAAATTTGCGCCGAGTAAAAGAGTGTAGATTTGAATAAGCAGATTTAGACAATCCCTGAGGAAGCAGAATATGCGCTCGTATATTCGAGCGACGCAACGAAAATTCGTCCAACGGCGGTGCGTAGCCGGGAATTAAATAGGAGCGAGCCAGCTTCGTAACCGTGATTCCTACGTCGCAGGTAAAAAAAAGAGAGAGAGAAAGGAGAAAGAAAAAACGAAGGAAAAAGACAGGCGGGGAGGAATAGTGCGGACGGAGCGAGACGGAAAGGGTGGAACTTGTACATATGGAGGGCGTCTGGCCACGTTAGGTAGGAAAGTGCACGCGCGCATCTCGCATAATTTTTCGCAAAAGTTTCCGGCGCGCACGGCCGCTCCGGCGGCCTCGACGGGCATCATTCAGCTTAAATTCATTTTTGAGCACCGCGGCTCAGATTTCCACATCTGGCTGCGGAACTCGTTTCGCTTTAGCTTCACAAGCTGCTTCGGTGTTTCGCTTTTTCTAATTTGCTTTCTATCCCCGCGTTTCGTTCCATTCCATTCCATACCTCTCCCGCGCTGACTTCATCGCTCTCGCGAGTTTGAAGGTAAATCGCGGAGATTTTTTTACATAGGGAAATGATTTTTTCTCCTCCGGGCCGGGGAATAAGAGATTCAAACATAAATGGATCTGGTTGAACGAAACGCCTCTGGGTTTTCGATGCAATCAAAATTGGACGGATATTCAATTAAGCTTTGAAATTTCTTTCCTTAACCCCTTGATATACAATGACGAGTCTCACTCGTCATTATTAATATTATCATTTTTATTATTATTTTTAACGTCATTTAGACGTTCTTTATCAATATTAATCTAATTAATAAAAACGCAAATTTTTCAACGTTCACGTAAAAATTGAACGAAATTATTTTTCTCTCGGATCGAGTTCCATTTAATTGGTACGTCAACGGGTTAACTTCTCTCAAACTGACAACTTCCTCTGGCCCCAAAAAAGATAAACGAAGTCGATCCCCGTGATATACAATGACGAGTCTCACTCGTCATTATTAATATTATCATTTTTATTATTATTTTTAACGTTATTTAGATGTTCTTTATCAACATTAATCTAATTAATAAAAACCCAAATTTTTCAACGTTCACGTATAGATTGAACGAAATTATTTTTCTCTCGGATCGAGTTCCATTTAATTGATACGTCAACGGGTTAACTTCTCTCAGGCTGACAACTTCCTCTGGCCCCAAAAAGAGATTAACGAAGTTCAGCAATCAATGCGAAATAATTACCGCGATACATTTCGTGAAATAATGACGCGGAAACGGCGAGGGATGACAGCAGCGGCGGTGGGCAAAGAACTTAAGTAGCTAGCAAAAAGAGATGCGAGGACAGGGGAGTTGATCCATTTATTCAGCGACACGTAAGCCGATTCCGGCTTCCTCGTTCAACGAGCGAAGGGCGAGCGCGCGCGTGGTAAACTTTTACGGGAAATTCGATGTTCCGCGCAAACAACCCGGTTGCCTGAGTCGCAGCCGTGCGCGCACCGCGCTATCAATACACGTCGTCGTGTTCGCGGGCTGTCGTTCGTTCGATGCCGGATCGATAGCCACTGCCGGGTTGGTACACGTTGTTCCGGGAATAAGGAATACCCGGGAACACACGCCGCGTCGATGAGACGTTTTTTCTCGCGGGGATTACTTCCTCGAAGCAGGGAAAAACGAGAAGCCGGAGGGTGAAACGCGGAGACAACGAGATGCAAGGGGGGGTGGGAAAGAATCCCTAGCGCTCGAGCCGTCGTTAGAACGATCGTCCGCGGCGCTATCATTCTACGGGGCAATCAAGCCCCCGACTAATTATTCCAACGTAATTTTCAAAGTTTATACGACCGGTTAAACCCAAGCCCCGTCCTCTGTTCGTAAAATGTGTTCTTGACTGTTCTCACTATGGCAAACGTCACCGATAAGCATTCGTTTTAACGTATCCATAATATGTAGTTAAGCTGCGTTAGGGTTGAAAAAAGGAATTGAAATACTCAGATGAAAATATAAAATTGAATTTGGATAAAGATTTTATGAATCGTTTCTAAGGGTGCATGATTTAGAGTATCAAAATACTTTCATTCAAATTTTCGTTGTTAAAGATACAATTTCTTTTAAATGAGGGGGTGGATTGTCATGCCAGGATTTAATATC
This sequence comes from Ceratina australensis, assembly GCA_004307685.1. Taxonomy (NCBI): domain Eukaryota; kingdom Metazoa; phylum Arthropoda; class Insecta; order Hymenoptera; family Apidae; genus Ceratina; species Ceratina australensis. Next base: position 114,557 of record SHCU01000150.1, on the reverse strand, counting down.
GTAGCCTGACTGATTCCTGGAGGGTAAACCGTGCTCATATTTCAGGTCTTGATACATAAGAATTCTATAACGAGCCAGCGGCACTTTCCTCTCGCAGCTGACACCCCTTGACTCGTATTACCATATTCTTTAACAGTAATTGCTGGCATCAGTGTACACCTCTTTCGAAGTGCTAAATAGATTTTCCAGTTACGGTGAATAAACCGAGGTTTTAACAATTATTTAAAACCAGTACAAACAATCCATTATTTTATTCTACCAATAAATTGTCAATCTTACTATGACACAGCTCTTCTTCTGATATCGCCTGTCTACAATGTATTTCTATTCGCTTTATTTATTTTCAATGACTCGAGGATCATTTATGAAACGTGAATGCAGTTTACTTTTTTCTTTACTTCCCTTTTCCCTGTCGCGGCTATTTTATACGGTTAGATTGTGAGTTCGTGACCCAAGACGTGCCAGGTACGGGCACAACCATCATGAACACGCGGCATATGCCTGCTGTCTTATGTATTTCACTTCATCCTAGCCCGACGATGCTCTGGTATTTCTCTGAACCTGTTCACGAACGCGTCGGGACTTCATATATGCTTTTCATAATTCTCGCTCGCATTAAAATTCAGAGACTGACATATCTGTTATTCATAATTAAACGATTCATTAAGTCTGATAAATCTAAATAGCTGAACCGAAATACTACTTTGTTCCCGGTGTCACCAACAGTACTGTGACTTTGAGTAATAAATGCCGTTGGAAACGATAATACCCTGATAAGCCACTGATGTGAGATAAATCGTTGCTATAGGCAATATCAGATAATGCGCCCCTCATAATGATTCAATCCGATACCCACATGCATCCGTACAAGTGATCTCGATTGCAGCTAAAAAATTTCACGATTAACTTATCGCTCGAACAATACATCTTAACTCCGTTTTATATTATTCGATCCCGGTTATTCGATCGGATCGGGCTATCTGGGAACGCGTTCACGTACCTCGCAAACCCTCTTCCGTCGTGTTCCGCGAAATTCGTACGGCATTGTACGCGCAATATCGGCGTCACGTGATGTCCAGCAAGTTCCCGTAGGAACGTTTGATTCCGTGCACAGTCCCGTACGTAATAGCCCTATTCCTATCTTTTCCTCGTACGGTCGCAGAATATTCAAAGAGCCGGACGAATTCGCGTGTCATTCGATGCTCGGCCGCGTGCACACACGCCACGCCACGCCATGCCATGCGATGCCAGGTGGCGTGCACCGGAAGATTTACGTTATCGGATATCGTTTTCCGATTGGCTTTCGGCTTAACTTCCGACGAGAAGTAATGAAAGTTTGTCAGTCGGAAGCATCGTCATTCAGAATGTTTCTCGTAAAACCCGACCTACCTCCCCCCATTCCCCCCTGTTTGTTCTCTACGCCATCTACGGAGAATATTCGCCGATTAATCTGTCCCGTGCCCTTCACCCCACTTCGTTTTCGTTAGAAAAGCAACGAACGTTGCGTTATAATAAAAATGAAAATTAACGACGAGAAGCTATCGCGCAGAAATATCTCGCCGCATATCGAAACATTCTACCATGGGTTTGCGAGATAAGATTAATTATGCACTCCAGAACGGGTGCGCGAAGTGGACCGAGCGAGCAACATGCTTCGTCAAACTTCGCCGAACAGTTTAACCAATATCAAGACACCAACTTAGCCGGCAATTTACACAAAGTGCTTGTAAGCTGTTGCAGAGAGTACATACTGGAAGATACAATAGTCATTAAGCATGAAAAATATCGCGGTCACTGATCTCAAGATTCATATATAAGTAATACAATTAGCTGGAAAAAATTCAATGAACTCGAAAACTATTTCATACTGGAATAAATCTATTTTTGAAATCGGTGAATACCGAGCGAGCGAATTCGCAGCCCGTTCCATCCACGTGCCTCGCGTCTTTCGCTCCTTTCACCGGAGGCCACGCATACATTTTTAAGAAAGCCCCGAGCCCGAGCGTGTAAGTCGCGTTCGTTAAATTTAATGGCGTCAGGCATTCGAAGCCAGATGCGACCAGGTGATTATCCGGCCCTGTCGACATCGGTACCGACGATTCTCTCGACGTGTACAACTTGATCGTCGACAGATCTGATTCCCAACCCTTATAAGATCGTCTTACCGGTTCGAAGCGCGGCTCGCCGAAGCTGTCTCCGGACGGACAGGCAGTCGGATCTGGTTAGAGAGAAGCGTGGCAACGACGACCGACCGGCGACTCTCTTCGTAGGAGAGTCGTCATTGTCGGCGGCGGTCGTAGCCACGGTGATTTGACTTGTCCGACGGGGAATGGGTCGACCGAGGGGGCAGGTTAGCGGCGTTGGCTGACAGTTAGCCGGCTGCAGTCTGTAGCCTTCAGGGGCTTCTTAATGCCATTACTTCTGGTTTCGTCCGCCGAGACCCGTGCACACGGGAGTTTCCGATACCTGCGACGCTCTTTCCTCCGCCTTCCCTTCTTCCTTCGCCGCGTTAACCGTAAGAACACACTCCTACCACTCTTGTTCATAAACGAGTTACGAGGTACGCGTGTCTCTCTTGTGTTACGGGACTCGATTAGAACTTCCAACTCCTCCGAGCACTAACCAGGGATTTCGGGTAAATATTACCCGTGTTTCGTTTGTTTTTCCTCCAGGGAAGTTCGTTAAATCTATTCTAAACACTGCTAATCTTTTTTTCTATCAAAAGTTTCGAACCATGTTCCTCTGATTTGCCGAGTCGAACAGTGTGGAAGTAATCCTATGAATATTGCACTGTGACGTTCGACTGTGCGCAACAAGTATTAGTTTAAAATGACGCGAGATCCGAAAATCATCATGAAAAAAGAGACACG
>SHCU01000150.1:84747-98878 GCA_004307685.1 Ceratina australensis | reverse complement strand
GAAAGAATGAATAATAATTTTAATATATTAATTTGCATGTAAGAAATTTACGAAATATTTGTGAAATAACTTGTCGTTTGCTTGATCGATTAATTTGTTTTTAATGCTCAGCACAGATGAGTACTGAGAAAAATTTTACAGGGTAGGAAGTATCAAAAAATCGTATCCGTGGTGTCTCTCCGTTGCCTGGCACCCCGAGCGTTTGGACCGAAAAGAGGTAGAAGAGAAAGAACAAAAAAAAGAATGCAAAAAATCTGTGCACGTAGGAATTCAGTTCTTTTGGCGGAAATTTGATGCTGATGTGTCGGCTTTCGGTTGGCGCACGATACATTTATTGATCCTGTGGCATCAAACGTTTACGAGTCGCTCTTTGAACGCGAGAAGATGAAAGCTTCGACGCCCGACAAGTGCACGCGTGGCTTAAGCACGCTTCTCTATTTTTGCTCTACAACACCACGCCTTTGATGCACATTATCAGGACTCGCCTTTTATTCAGACGGCCCCGAAATGCTCCGCGAGACTCTTTTAAAATTCAACGTTGCGCCGCGCCGGAAGTCACGGCTCAATTTTACGTTTGTGTGTCCCCGGTCCCGGCAAACGCGGCACCACGTCGGTTTGTCAACTCCGTCGCCGCTGAAAGTACCACCGATATTGATTTTCCTTTCTTTTGTTTCCAAGAAAGTATCGGACGCATTAAAATTCCTCTTACACGTCGAAACTTGCTTTCTTTTAATTAACCAAGTAAATTACACGCTTCCATCGTCGACTTAACGACGGTAAAGAGATGTAAATTTCAGCGTTGATGACACAACGAAGTTATAATGAAATTCCGTGTTATCGCTGCGGATTATTCGGAGAGCCGGTCGAACCGGAGTCGATGCGCGTATTACGAAACTAAGACGGGGCGGGATCGATCAGGAAAATTATATAGGCCACTTCGCGGCTCGTTATTCCGAACTTCACCGTGGATGTTCGTTTGATCGATTCTAGCGCGGCGCGTACGATGATTGAATCGAAGTCAGAGACTCGGTTCTCCAGCCGCGGGAATCGGCGAGAAGAAGAAAATAGAATCTATATATCCCGGTGACCGAGTCTGACGAGTATTAGGTAATAAAACCAACGGCACACGAGCCGAACCGCCGCCGAGCGGTTTTTATCGCGCTGCATGCTTGAGATTTCGGCTGCGCTCGTAAAACTCCACCCTAAAATCTTATCCCCTCTTTGCGAAACCGAGCTATTTCACGAAATATCTTCGAGTATAACGTAACCGGGGAACTCGTCCCATGAAGCGTTCGGTAAGTTCCTATACGACCGGGGCTTCAGTTAAATTAGAACGAATTACCGGGCCTACTTCGCGGAACGCATTGCGAGGCTCTGAGATCGTACATGTATACAAGGGAAGTCACATACAATTCATCTACATGGATATAACTGGATTAAGTAGAAATTTTATGATTTATATACAGGGTCCGGCAGTGAATTTTCAGTTGGGAGACAAAATCCTAAAGAAATAATAAATCTCGATGTAGGATCAATGCTACTGGACCCCTACATGATTTTCATGTTGCAAACTGAAAACAATTTTAACCTGCATTTAAGTAACTTGGAATTTGTTCCCCTAGGGAAATCTTAAATTGGCTCACTGTTGGAACCTGTACAAATTTATATAAAAAGATACTATCTATATCTTAACCCTTTGCACTCGAAGAATTTTTCCACAAATATTCTGTAAATTTCTTATATGAACATTAGTGTATTAAAATTATTACTAATTTTTTCCTTCGACATTTTTTAAATCAGTTTAATTTAAGTAATAATTATTTTCCTATGTAATAATTATTTTATAAAACAAATGGCATCCCTCTCGGATACAAAGGGTTGAAGCTGCTATGATCTACGATTATTCTCTCGTCGGATGACTAAACGCAAGTTTGGTTTTCTCTCGCGAGTTGAATGTATCCGCGAAGGGTGTTATTTAACGAACATAAAAAGCAAGCGCGAAGGAAGACCTCTAATCACGCGTCTCCACTAGCAGGGCACGTAGAAACTCAATAACGACGTAAACTCGATCACGTCGGAGCAAGACGCATTCAACAGCCGTTTGCCACGTCACAAACAGCGCGGAAGGGAAGAAGAAGAAGAGAGAGAGAGAGTGAGAGAATGGAAGAGAGGGAGAGAATGGCGCGAATTGAACGTAAGGATACCATTGTGATGTCCCATTGAATCGCGCACAACAGAAACACCATTAAGACCGGTTTGCACCGTTTCAATTAAAACGTAAACCAGCGCACGACTCGCCTGGCTGAGAACTGCATTGATTTCGACGTTAACGTCGCGGCGCTCGTAATTAGCTACCTTTGATTAGGCTTGATTAGAGACGAGATGCCCTCGGAACCGATCGACCTAAAAATAATCACTGGTTCGATCTGAAGTTACCGTCTGGATATTTCGCGGGAACTCAACGAAACATATAACTAATTTTCGATTCAATCATACCCTGGGACGCCTTCCCTGCGAATATTCTAATCCGGCACCCCGATTAATTCCGCCAGTCGCTGCGGGCAATTTCTACCGGGAATAGTGGTATAAATTCCGGTAAATCCTTGCTGAAATGTGGATTTAAACGGACATCTCGGGGAGAATGCTAAAATTGAACTTCTTCGATCTCGTCATATTTTTATCTTTCAAATCAGATGTTAAATTGATTTTCATCTGTTTAAATGTTACGCCGGCCCGTGTCGCGTTGCTCTTTTATTATGAAAAATATCTGTCCGATACGTTAGCGGGAGGGGGAAACGCGAGCACGAACACATTGTGATGCGACGATGTTATCGCGCATTAACACGTCACATTGGAGCGGCGCGACGTGTACCTTAAATGAGGCACACGCGGGGTTCGATGCAATATGCATTTCCACACATTTTCCATCGATCGCTCGCGCAAACACAGGGGAACCGGAATGGCGTGGGCACGGCACGACGACGACGACGGCGACGCGACGGCCAATGATAGCGCGGCGATACGAGACCGGTACGCGCTGCGGGTATAAATCACCGCACAATGCGTCCCGTCGTGTCACTGATCATTGCGTTAATCATATTCAGCCGTTTAGCTGAAACAAAGATTGAAAGTAAACGTTTCCGTGCGTGTCGCCGGCAATCAGGGAAGCTGTGACTTGTTCGTGCCCGAGGTTCAAGAATAATTATCCACTGATTTATCGAGGTAATGTCCCGTTCCTTAGAAAAAGTAACAATGTGTAATAGAATAAAATTGCCAGAACTCATGACAGAATATTTCAATACGCAAAATCACTTGATTATCAGAATTTATAAAAAATAATCATTTTGTTTTATAAATCTTTTTAGATTCATATCTACCAAGAATATTGTTGTCATTGGCAATCAAGGAAGCTGTGACGCTAGAGAATAAATTTTCGTATGCAGTCAATTGATTATTAGAAAAAAATATTTTTTTACTTTATAAATTCGTTTTCATTTTTAACTACGTAGGAGTAATTGGCATGTTAGTAGAAAGGCAGGGATCTGAAAATGCATAGCTTAAACAATTGTTGAAGCGACGGGTATTTAAACATGATTTAACGGCGAGACCTCTGGTTACCATTGTTAACGCGAGTCTTAGGTTCGGTGTACGCACAGTAACGTGGGATTAATTAACGACTCGTGTTCGGCGCATGGACCGAATGCGTGTCGTCCTCCGTGTCTGTGTTCACCGAGATAGAAACCTCAATTCTCTGTCGGCCATGTACACACGCGAGTAATCTTTGTCAAGAAAGTGGCAGTTTTAAATAATTATCTTCGATCCCGTAACGGCGTTCCGATTATGTCTGACTACTGCATATTAAAAATGATAGTAGAATAAACGTCCTATCGTTTTCCCATCTGAATAATCAGCAGCACAATAAAATACCAATGAAAATAATAAAAAAAAAAGAAGAGAGAGGAATGCGAAATCTTTTGTCGAGTGAATGTGAGAAATTAAATTCCGTTCTTGAATGCGATTATTCATAATTCGAAAATTTCAACGCTCAGCGCAAAACAATTTTTGCATTTTTCCGTTTTACCCGATGAATTAATACAAACGAAGGGGAAGGGAAATGAGTGAAAAATTCCTTTCGCCAGGCACGCGTAATTGCACCGGGATCGTATTTTCATGTGATCGTAATTTAGCAAGCTCGCCTTTGACGTTATCTGCTCCCAGGAGATCGAAAACAAGGTCGCTTCTAAATCAACTCCGCTCGAGATACAGAAATTTTCCACGCTGAATATCAGCTATCATTAAACTAACCACAACTCGAACTAAATACATCATAATTCGCGAGCGTCTGCTCCTGATTTAATTCATCCCCCAACCGAGGAAAGCGAAACTGAAATAAGGGCACGAAACGCAATGCAGAGGGTATTTAGATATAATTTACGATCGAACAATTTTAATACAGTGCGAACAATCAAACTTCCGCGAATATAGATATCGGTAAAATGTATAACGTTCGATATAAATTCGAGGCATCCCCTGAACCGTGTACACGGTTCATTTTCCTGAAGAGCGCCAATCATTTCAGCCAATATGATCGCGATCCACGTCGACGCAGAGAATTATTATACAAAATTCATCAAGAGGCGGTAGGGGGAGTGTTAATTAATAATCGCCTCTGATCGCGAGGCACGCGAAACATCGCGCCGGAATTGCGTGGCACGCACACCCGGGCATGCGGGGCGAGGATGCTCGATTAACCCGGCGCGGCGCGGAAAAGGAAGAGAACAGGATAGCCGGCCAGATATACCTTGTGGGTACGTGCACGCAGGGGGTGGCTGCCGGTGGTTTGGAAAATACGAGCGCGTATCGGGTATTGGGAAAATGTTTCTCGTTTCGCGTTACGATAAAACAGCATCACGATTGCGTCCCTTCTATGCCCTCTTCTACTTTTTCTTTTTTTTTTTCTCTGCCTCCGGTATCGTACGCCGATCGCGACGCGACGCGGCGCCGATCGTTTTCTGAAAAACGTTGCTCATAATTGTCGCCCCGTCTGCTGCAGCTGCATCGTCGTCGGCCAGCGCCGTTAATTAACGACAGGAGCGAGCGCCTCGCGACTCTCTACCCGTACCGTGATTCATTGATCGAAACGACGCGTTGTGGTTGCTTTCGTTCCCGTCTTTCCGTTCACCGGTTAATTCCGGTTATTTTCCCGACGTTTGAAAAAAAAAAGAAAAGAGAACAAGAAGAACCCGCGGCGGAAGGTGTGTTCGAACGGTTGAAATCGGAGACCGAGGGAATGGAAAGTCGCGGGAAATTAATCGTTACCGACGGATCGATTACCCCGGTACAGGCCGCGTGAATAATGCAATACGTAATCGTTTGATTAATAATACAACGGAGATGTCGACGTTGCTGCGTTTACGGGAAATTAGGGGTGTTCGTGCGGTGACGCGGTATTATACCGGTATGAATAGTAATTTTCTATGAAATCGAGAATGCGGCTGATGATATTTATAATTGATTAGGCGATTAACGCGATAATTGCAACGTTACGCGACTCCGTTCTGATTCCGCGACATGATATATACTTCTGTAGTTAAACATTTAAATTGATTAAATTGGCATCGCTAATATCTCGATCCGTGCCAGTATACCGGCAAATCCCGAGTACCGGCTACCGCAGGAAAAGTCATATGAGAATTTGTATAGGTTTTCAAAAAATACCGCGAGGATAGGAAAACTCATGAAAAATTCAATCGCTTTCGGGCAAACAAACGCAGCGCCGCCGCCACCGAAAGTAATTCTATAGCGCGAGCATTCTTTCGAAAACTAACGCAAAAAAGTTTCAATCTCATCTTCAACCTCGCAAAACCTGAAAACAGTGTTATCGACGTGTCGCTAGCGCATTCAGCAAACACAGTGGCGCCTCGTGAAATTACATTTCGCTTTTCGGAGCGAGCAGAGAGGCGTGCAGACAGAGAGAGAGAGAGAGAAAGTGTAGCAAAAAAAAAGGGAAAAAGAGTGTCAATCTGGCGCGGTAGGGAAGTCGTGACAAATATCAAACAGTGAGAGAGGAGCCGAGAGAACAGGCGAGAGGAAACTCGAAGACTCTCCTCCCTATGTGTTCGCAGCGATGCGACGAGGACCGTGCATACACGCTTAGCTGAACGCAGGGGATGAAAGTGGTCGGTCAGTCGGTCCGAGTCACCTACTTTTGCATCTCGCTCGTTTGTCAACGGCACCGGAGGGTACGGCGGCGCGGCGGGGAGGGCGGGTGGGTGGCGCACACGGTATCCTCAGAACCGGGGCTACCCCGTTTCGACGTAATCGCCGGCAGGAATTTAAAAGCGTTTCGATGTAAACAGTCCTAGTTACTCGCGAATTCGGCTAACTAATACCTCCGAACGGCGACGCGTGATGGTTTTAACTTCATCCCCTAGCGATTAACACCAAACTCTGCCAATCTCATTCCGACCTACTCACATTACCGATACGATTTTCGGTACATTAATAGAGAATTTGATGAGAAACGACAAAATGTTTAATGTTTTTTTCTGAATGTTGTAGAATTATTATATATTGTTTTGTATTTTATATAGATTGTATGAGCATGTGTTGCCCGTTGCGACAATTTTGTTAAGTGATATCGGACATGTATAGTCAGACAGGAACAAGAGTGTAACCGAGCACTGCGTCACGCGTGCGGGATTTATTTCGCAGTGCAATCTAAAACCGAAGAGTAGTATTTCTCCTTCCGCAATAGAGTTCTTCACCTGTCCGTGAGTAATCTACTACCAGTTTTTATAAGGTTTCTGGCTTTACCCCCTAAAGAGCTTCTTTTTTCTGTCAATATCACGATTGCAACTCTAATCAGAGTTTTTTTTTAAAACAATCTCACGAGAAATTACCATAATTTAAATCATTCAGATTTTATTTCGCCCTCCAGTAACAATACAACAGAACTTCTAACGATGTAAAAAAGTCATCAGAACGGAGAAGCACAAAAAGTTCGGCGGAAAACAAACGTCTCTTTCCTCATCCGATTATTATCATTGGTATCAAAGGCCAAAGGCGCGCGCGGAAGACAGTATTCGCAAGTCGCGTGGGCGGTCGCTGTGAATAATTATTTGCAAAGCGGATTAGCTTCCCTCCCGCTTCATCTGGCCGCGAGGAATCCTAAGTAGCTTGAACTCGCGCCGCGAAATTCCAATTCCTCGAACCTTTTTCCCCGCCCCGAAAACGCCCGAGGGGGAGCGCGGGCGGTTTCGCCCGCGTCACACTGTTTTAATTCAACCCTTGTGGAATAACGAGTCAGAGTCCCGGGTCGCGTTTCCAGTTTGTTGTCTGCCGATACAGAGCCAGACGACCGCCCCGAAATCCGCTTACCTTCCTTTTGCTCGCGCAAAGCGGCCACGGAACGAGCAAACCGAGCTTCTTTTCACGAGCGGAGAAATCCTGTGTACATGTGCCGGGCGTGGCTGTGTGTGCGCGTGCAACAGGAGAGAACGATGCATGCGCGTCACGCTGTAGTAGGAAACTTTTCTACGGCGCGGAGCCTGACTTTCGAGGATCCTGTCCGCGGAGGAGGAAAAAAAAAAGGAAAAAAAACCGGTCGGCAATCGCCTCGGTTGTATCGCCTCCGAGGAAAAAGTCCGAACCCTCGAGCGAGCAAGTTCAGGGACTGCAGCGGCAACGGTAGCAGTTCAGGAGCGTCGTTCCACGAGTAATAATACGTTTCGCCGGCGCGCAACGTTTAATCAACAGCCCGTGAGCGCCCGACCACCGGTACCCGCCGCCGCCTTTCAGGAAACTTTTCACGCGGCCCGATGAAAAATATTTATTGCGTTCATACGTCCCGTCTAGCCTCGCCGTTGGCTTTTCATTACTTCATCGCGTGGTCCGAGTGTTTTCATCGGGAAGTTCACGCCCCGCGCTCAAAGATCTCGCGACAAATTCACAGGATATTGCGACAGGAATTAATGAGCGTGTCTGATAATAACTTGGAATTTTCTGAACAGAAATCTGCGGCTGAATGACGCTCGATCCTGTAACCATCGTTTACTTCCACGAATGGTTTGACAGACTGAAATAACAAAAAACGCGAACCTAAGGCCGAACGTTATCACTCGAGTCAGAAGAGAAGTTCGCGTCTCGGTCATAAATTCCAGCTTCCGTAGCCGACAACCAGGTATCTTGGTTTTTGTTTACGCGTGATATACGAGCGAATCTCGCGATACCCGGAGAAATACATGCTACGTCGCTCCCGTGCGTACGTGCTCGAGCGCTAGATGCAATCCAGGCGAATTGAAACTTATTGTTAGTTGATCGCGATAGAATCGTTCTTCGGGGAGAGAGTTTCACGGCGGGAAAACGAGGAAAAGGAGAGTAGACGACCCGGTGATGGTTACGGAGCGAGACAGTGTAAATTCGAAGCTGTGGATCATCCACGCAATCATCGGAGTCGATACTCTCGACAACGTTGTTCCCTCGGTGTAATAAAGCGGAATGAAAAAAATCGGTCGCGACCTAAATCTCGGCCAGGTTATATCGCCGTATCACTCGACGCATCAACGAACACGTTAATGATCGTTTTTTAATATATGCAACGCGACTCGATGCGCTCGCGAAGAAGAAAGACAGGAATTAATTAAAAATCCCATCGACTAGATTGTATACTTTAAACCGGGGAAAGCGATTTTCATCGCGAAATAAATTGAAACCGAGCCTCGAGGAAACAAGTCTGTCGTACTTGTCTGACTGGTTGTAGGATAAAGGGGGCGTTTGTCCGCGATCGGACAAAAGGAGAGATAGCTGCACAGAGGAAGTAGGTTAACGTATTTAAAATCGCGATACAAAGTGACTACGGCATAGATGGAGACGGCCTCGGAAGATTGAAGCCGGATTCGTAGATCGTCGCCTACGTTTGAAAAACGGCTCACAGTTTTTTTTTTACACGAGGTTAAGTCGCCGCGATACGAGCCGGGGCTTGTATCCGTTGAATCGGCCCGTTGAAAGAAGAAAATAATAATTATTGAACGGCGGTCGCGAGGCGGGAACTTCGAAAGTAACGATCTCGTTATCGTTTCGCTTGGAGAGCCGAAGGACTTAAGATAATAAGTTTGCTTGGGAAGAGCGGGGAACGTAATAAGGAACTAGAGTGCGCCCTCCCCGGGTGAAAAGGAAATAGTACTCTCCGCCCTCCGCCGGTCCGATGGACCACTCAACTTATTAATTCCATTAATAATTCCTTCATCCGATTTGACGCACCGGCACGGCACGCCGCGATTCTCAACAAGCCATCGCGCCGCGTCGACCATCGACGAGTGGAACGGGAACGTCGGCGACGGGCAAGAAACTTTTTATCCCCGCGTTTCCCGATGTAAGAAATCCGACGCGGCCGGACTGTCCTTCTCGTCGTCGAATCCTATCAACTGGGTTTCCCCCGCAGACGGTGGAAGAAAGTTACCGGCGAGCCGCGCGAGGAACAAGAAAACGACGAGCACGACGGGAAAAAGGAAGTAAATGAAAAAAGGGGGGGTGTGTGGAAGAATCGAGCAACACGCGACTCGACCATGAAAGGATCCGACGCATCAGGAGCGATGCTCCCCGAGTGAAGGATTTCGGAAGTTGTCCGGGAGAAGTTGAAGGGAGCGTAGCTCCGTTCGTCCGAACGTCATCTACGCGAAACTTTTCGGTCACTGCACATTGTCCGATGAAATAAACGGTGCAAGAGATAAGGGGAAAAAAAGAGAAAAGAAGGCGAGGCGGGATGAGAGATCTACCGGGCCGAGTTAGCCCGTCTCTATCCGACGGATGACGTCTAGGATCAAGCTCCACCCACACACATGCCTGCAGCAGCAGCCTGCACACAAGGTATTTTACTCACACGTACCGCGCCCACACTTGTATGTACGCGTACGTACATACCTCCGAAACATGTATGCACGTATGTATGTACATGCACAAGGAGAGATACGAGCATATAAACGTCGATACACAGCATGGACACGTTCACCGAGAGACACAATTTTCTGTGACTTGCTTGTCCTCCCTGTACTCACCCTCCGCGATGAGATACATGGATACGATTACACGGACAAAGAATTTCATCTCATTCCCGTTTTTATTTTTATTTTCATTCATTTTTTTGTTGTTGCGTTGACGTTTAATGAAATCACCGTACCTTCTCTGGGGTGATGAGCGGCGTGATGTACGTGGTGACCGCCGTCGTGTACACTTTTCGATGACTTCGGGTGCTGCAGGTCACTCAGTACTGCCGCGAGTACCGAGTGCCGTGCGATCAACGCTACGGATTTCCTCCGCGGTAAGAGAAACGAGCGGCCGTGAAGCCGACGTTGTCTCGTGTCACACGCTCGCACTTTGTGAGCACAGGCGCGTGTATCTTGGTTCCGTACGGTAGCCAAGGGATGTTGTTGACGTCGCGATCGTTTCGAGACGGCTCTCCTCAGCGGATCTGTCCTCTCGATCCTCCGGCCGGCGACGCGCGGATTTCCTGACACTATTAACAACTGACAACCACGGCAATCGAACCGAATAGGATCTCACAGCTCGCCCGTTAGACGGATACGACACGCGCGGATCTTGATCACGGCGACGAACTGTTTACATTCGCGCGCGGTACAACACTTGTCACGTAATCGTCGTGGTCGCGCTAGCCTCGCGGACACTGGAACCGGTGCGAAGCGATCCTGGTAACACGCGTGAAATCACGGGGTAGCCAAAAATCAGAGTCGTCGGACACACTGCGAGACGAGAGGTACCCACCGGTAAGCCTGAACGAATCTCGAGAGCACGGTACGTGTGTTATTGTTTTCCCTCGGCGAACACCGCGCGACGTGATATCCTCCGGTCACGGTGTTTGTGTATCTTCGGTTACCACCAGTGCGAGCTTAAACAGCGGGCCGCCAGATTATCCTCCGTGGTTATCCGTGAGTCGTGCCTTACTTCTCTCGCGAAACAAGAAACAACGTGCCACGGTAGCCGCGAGACCGAACGGTCGGACAGCGTGAAGGGTTGAAAACGGAGCGAGACAGATATAATCCGTGGAGCACAGAGAGGCAGGCAGGTGGTCGCTGTCGCGCTCCTTGTCGTCGTGCGTCGAGTTCAATGCTGTACGCTGTGATGCCGAGAACGGAATGGGGCGACCGTGGAGGCCCGGGCAGTGGAGCCGTAGCGAGGGGAGGTAGAGGAGCCGCGCGGCACCCGTTGGTGGGGTGTACGCTCGAGGAGCGAGGGATAGAACCAGGGAGGGGCCCCTTTCCCCTTTTGCCCATCCAAGTCGGGTTTCGCCGCTATCAGGCGATCGCTACCCCTCCGAGGCGCGCAGGCGCCCCCGGGGCGCTGCCGTCGCTCGAGGGGGATAGCGCCTCTCGATTTTAGCCGGAGAAAGCTCGCTGGTGTGACCGAGATAGAGCACGAGCACAGCGAGATCGTAAGAGGAGAGAGGGTGCGCGTGGCGAAGGTAGAGCGAGACGAGTGTATCGTCTACCCTCTCGCTCGTTTCCTTCCTTCCTTCGCGAGCCACCCCAGCATCGACCGACGCGCCGCATGCCACGCCGCGTCGCGCCACTCCGTGCTCTGCTTCTCTGCCCCTCGCCACGCCAACCCAACGGGAATACTTAATGCCAGCAGAGAGCCTGACTGCCTGACTGCTCCTCCTCGCCACGCCACGCTCGCTTGACGGCGGGATAGAAACGCGGGTAGAGGGAGAACGCTCGAGTGAAACATAGAACAGTAGGGGAATACCGAGAGGGAAGAGAGAGATACGGAGAGAGAGAGAGAGTATACGCGAATGCCGGATTGTGCTTGCGAGCCGAGCCGAGCCGTGTTGCACCGATGCCGAAACGGTGCATTTCGGTGCATGACTACTTGTTACGCGTCCGCGAGCTAAACTCCTCGCATCATGCGATATTGAATGAAGTGTTTCTTTGCCACGAATCCGGGCCCAACTCTCGTTCGCGTACGAGATACATGCACCTAGCCGTGCCGTATTGCCCGTGGATGCTGTATACCCGGTGCGGAGCCGCCGTTCGAATGAGATACGCGGGAGCCAGGTGAGCTCTTGAAAAATCCAATTCCGCCCCAACTTCCAACCGGCGGTACCCCTCGCACGATTCGCCATGTCGATGGAAATGTAACGCCGTAAATCGTGACGCGAGGCCAACGTTGGCTCCACGCCTTTCACTGCGCCGCATCTGGGCCAGTGATGTAACACCCCATTGACGAGACGGCCAATTAGCGCGGCAGCGACGTTAACTCCACGAGAGATACGGGCTCGCGCTTACGGAGCCCGCAGGTCTGACCAGTAATGACCACTACTACTTCCGCGCCGAAAATCTTCCACCGAAGTTGCATGCAACGGGGCTGGCCCTTGGCCAGTCCGTCTCTCGTCTCTCGCCGGTTTACTACAGACCGCTCGGTGTAAACGTATTCCACGTTTAACGCGAAAGGAAGGGGCTAACCTAACCTAGAAAGATTTCATTGAGCCACAACGTGACTTGGCACGATGCCATTACTATGAAAGCTACGCACACCCGCGCCGCGCGTTGATCCCCGCTCGGTAGGGTTCCGTTGGAAAAACACTCTTCAAGAGAATCAGTTGCGCGATTTCCTTAAACAGCTGTTTTCTTTCATCTACCCGCGGTGAATCGAACAGGCAAGACCATTTTTAGGACGCGCAAAATAACTCCTCGGTTTTCGTACGATTTTATTGCAAGATAAAATTCGATTTACGACGAACT
Organism: Ceratina australensis; assembly: GCA_004307685.1. NCBI lineage: Eukaryota > Metazoa > Arthropoda > Insecta > Hymenoptera > Apidae > Ceratina > Ceratina australensis. The sequence continues at coordinate 86,123 of SHCU01000150.1, read as the reverse complement.
CGGAAATCGAATCGCTTAAAAGGTTTTTTACTTTCGATATCATTCAGCTACGATCAATCTGTCCTTGGCTCCCCGTGGCAATCCCGTAGTTACTTTTCTTGAATAAATTCCGAGCATGTAAAGCGGCGGTCAATAACTCCGCTCGGATTTGGCTGTCGCATTCAGTCCTTGTAACGTCGCGCGCAATTGGACGCGAAATATCGCGGAATAGGGCCGTGACCCGACCTTATTAGAGCCGAGCGTTGTTTGTTCTATAAACGAGCGACGCCAGAGGTGTTAGAGACAACGGCAACATCAACTTGCTATACCGGGACGATAACGGTTAGGGGATGAGGCGAATAGAAGGGACCAAGAGGCGGAAGGCGTTGGCGTATTCAGTATTTTGGCTTATATCCAACGCAAGATGCTGAATGAACTTGGCGGGAAAACCAAACTGGCGTGTGCTTCCTTCTGCTGTACGACCGCCGCAACTACGGCTGACGTTGAATACCCTCTCGACGGTGAAAGATATCCCTCAAGATTTACCGTCCGTCTCGCTACGCGTTTTATCAATAATATTATTGCCACTCAGATGGTCAATTGAACGTATCCCTACAAATATTATTATAACGATTTACAAAAATAGAGGTACTTTTTATTAAAGCACTTCACGCTGGTGCAATATCATTATGTAACAATTTGCAGAGAATGCGACTAAAAGTTCGTACAATAAAATTCAAGCGTGTAAGATTCTTTCAACGTACCCGCGTGTAATGAGAAAAAAGAAATGAGAGAAATGCGGGGAAATGATTTAAAAATTTGGGCCGGGTTAGAATTACTCGCGGGCCGAGTGCAGGAAACGAGGAAAGTTCCGCGCGCGACACGGGCATGCTAAAACGCGAATTCTTTCACGAACAACGTCACGTCACGAAATTAAAGCCGGAACGTGTGGCCGTACATTTTCATGGCCGCGAAGAATTAGCGGGGCGAACGTCGGGGGGACATTCTCGGACCCGGGCTGAAGAATTTAAACGGTTTACGTGATCCGACAAGCGTTTCGATTGTGTTCAACAATGGTCATTGCTCCGGGGAGAATAGTCAACTGCCAAAAATGACGCGCGATCGTGATATGGGAGCGTAACCGAGTTATCAGCGAGCAGGAGGGGCGAACCCTTTCCTACAGGCACCTGGGATGCAGCGTGCGCATCGCCCGTTTGCGAAGCAATACCCACGGTCCTCTATTGGAATTACAGCGGACAGCGTAAAACGATAAGCTGAACTGGCCCGCTCCCTAATTGGCGCTTGATGATTATGATAGATATTACTGATTCGCCGGTTCGGTGTTCCTAATTATGCCGATATCTCCTCTAATTAATTTCGTCTTTTCAATAAATTAA
>SHCU01000150.1:39337-78177 GCA_004307685.1 Ceratina australensis | reverse complement strand
TCCGGACTCCATCTTCGAGCCCGGGCGAGGTTCGCCTATCCTTCTCGCTGTGCAGTCGTCCGTCGCGCGGTTTTCGGGACACGTATTTACGCGTGCACAACGAATCGCATTGTCGTTGCTCACGGTACCGTGCCGGGAATCGTGAAAGAACGATAGACAGACTTTCTCATCCGATATACTACGATTATTAACATTGTAAGATTTCTGAAGGGGTAAAAGATTAAAAGTCTGTAGATAAGAGATTGCAAGTACCACTTGAGAATATTAGGTGCGCATAATGAATTATTTCTCGATCGGACAAAGATCGTGGAGATATTTTGCCACAGAATTAAGAAGCATTTCGAGATTTATGCGCGTTGCGTTCGGCTGGTTACACGTATATACATCAAGCGGCGACGTGATGGCCGAGGGAGGCGAGAGACGGCGGGAGCAACCGTTGCACCGCGAGACAGGCGGAATATCTCCGGGGAGCACGGTCTGTTTGGATGAGGAACGATAGGAAAAGAGGAACGAGCGCGACGAGGAACAACGGGACCGATCCCGTGCCCTGACAGACTTAATTTATCCTATATTGCTACTTAGCGAGTCTACTGAGATTTCAGTATCCCGAGGAACGGCGAGTGAGCGAGCAGTCGAATCGACTTCCGGTCAGACAACGCCTCCTGGGGATGGGATTTCACGGAAATTACTCTCGGTCCAAACAACACGGTTAATCGATTCGTGGGACGTGGATGTAACGAGCCAGCCAACCAGCCATTCAGTCAGCCAGCCCAGCTCGCAGGGAATCCGTTGCTTTTTTCGTCGGTTAATCACGCGAATCGATTCGGTAGATAGGTAACACTGAACCAGTCTTTTTTCCCTCCCTTCCGCCTACCCGTTTGGCTAGACACTTGGTTGATCGCGTAGATAAAGCAGAGATCTCGGGGAAAGAAAGTCCGCGGAACGCTTAAATGAACGACCCCACTGGTAAAGCCACGTGAAAGTTTCGTCCGCGGGCGAAACTTTGTTCCACGGAAGACACGGCCCTCCCGGCCTTCTAATCTTGGTGAAACAGCGCCGTTAGAGCGGGATCGTTGTAATAGGAAAATTGGAGTGGGGCCGACGGGGCGGTTGGGTAAGAAAAGGGTTCGCAATAGGAAACGAAGGGTCGGCGAATGTAGGAGCGTTAGCGGTGGGTAGCAGGCTCATCTTAGTTGGCCGACTAAATCTCGCCGTAAAGCGGGCTAAGCAAGCTCTAGTGGCAATTCGTAACAACTATTAGCGAACCGACATTCATCTCGTTTAACTCGAGTTAGCGGCGAAGCCGCGTAAACCAGGTCCGGGCCGAGTCCGTGTTAGCGAGCCACCGTTGCTTAATGCACGCGTTGGCAACGAGAATCGCCCCACTAATTTATGCGATGCCGGCCTATTCACCGGGCGACACCATTAATCAATATCGTTCATTAGATCGATACAACCGGCCGCGCAATCCACGGCAAAATAGCCTGTTTAGTCAACGCGTACCGGGCCCTTACGCATACTCTCTCTCTCTCTCTCTCTCTCACTCTGTCCTGCTCGCCAGAAATAATTAAACTGTTCGAACGGACTCGATGATGCCTGGCCCTCGGTTGATCAGCCTCGAGTCGATCCACCGCGCTATGGTTATCTGATCTAAACGGGATCATGGGACTTCCGATACACCCTTATCCCAAAGAGAATCCAATAATCTCTTTCATGTCGATCTTAATAGGACACTGATTTCAAGAGTATAGTACAATATTATAGATTTCTTTATCATTTTAATGATCAATTTATGATCAGTTGAACGAGAAATTGTCACAACTGTATTTTAATGAAGATTATTTTTTTAACCCTTTGCTCCAAATATTTGCTGAATTTCTCTACGTAACAATTATTTTATAAATTTTTAAGTTAATCTATGCATGAATTGTACAGTAAATAAATTTAATTTAGTCAATGGTATAAATTATATTTTATAAAGCATGGCGAGTACCGCTTGAGGGCAAAGGGTTGTTAAGTCTGGTCACTCTCGAACAGGGGAAATGTTATGAACTGTAGGGAAAGAGACGGCGAGAATTGGGAGTAAACGGTAAAAGCTAATTTCATCTCGATTCGCGTTAACAGAGGGATGAACTGTCAAAGGTCACTAATATATCGCGGTTGACGCGAATTCCACAGGTACAGATTGCGCACGCCGAACATGTCCACGCGGCGTATTATGCTATTATCCGAGTCAACGGGCGTGAAGCGGTCAAAAGCAGCCGTGGAACACCTGGAGAATCTACCTCTCGAATCTCGACTACTGCTCCGACAACTATCCCTATCCAGGTTAGGGGAAGATAAGCTCGTTAGCGAACAAGCGGGGGAGATGCCGGGGTTCAGCGAACAAACTGGGTAAAGTAAACGAACGGACGACGTCAAACGACTTTTCACACATTAAGCGACTCGCGGATAACCGAGCCGTATCAAGCGCCGGTAAAAGGGGCGGACATTATTTGAGAATTTCAAGCTTTCGTTATCAAATTTTATTGAATCTTCCCATTATTGCACTAATTGCACTGGCAATATGTCGTTTCGCAAAATGCATTTCCTCCCTTCGCGATTCAAATTAATTGCAACAAACGGAATTTCCTGTGAGATTTTTATGGAATATATCTTTAATAAATCTCACTACGTAAGATTACCGTTCCTTCTCAATCGAGGTTAGTTTCCTGTACGAACTTACGACCCTTTCAAATTTCAATTTAAGGAACAGATGTCGCTCAGCGGTAGGAAAAAACCTAATCCGTTTTACTACGCTTTTGTTGCAACTTTCCGCTCGACCCTTCACCTTTCCCGTTTGTTTCTTCGGTACCGCCTTAGCGTTCTCTTATCCGCCGCTTTCTTTTCTCTCTTGTCGGGATCTACGGACCATAAGCTACTTGCGTAGTAACCTTTTTGACAATCTAGAAGGCTAAAGGTAGAAACCAGAGTACGACGTATGTGTGCATAGAGTATCTTGGGTAACCATTACGTAAAACATTCGTCGGATAAATATTTAATGTTATCTTTCCGCTACACGGGGACCAAGATACGATAAACGTGTTTGAAAAAAAAAAGAATCCCTTGATGCATTGCAGCTAGAAGTTAAACACGGTATCTTGAGGATGAAATATTAATGATAATAACGGAAGGCGCGGCGCAGTGGACAACATAAATTGATGCGATCTTCGTCCACGTTTCAGGGCGATAATACCGGTAACACATTCTTGCGCCATTTAATCAGCGGCTGAACGCTATCTAGCAGCTGCGTGATAACAGGCCCGGGCCACTTAGAGTTTTCTTGTATCGCGTTTTAGCACACGGCAACGGTGTTTCGCAAATCTTTATTAGTAGGTCGTTTTCCCGGCGCGATCTGTACCGCGTTGCAACGGCGGCGACAATGCGGCCAAGTGCGCGCGTTTGTAAGCCGACTTTACACGATTAAACGGTGGTACGTATCTAAGTTATTCCGCAGTTTATGCAATAAATAGCTTTTATGAGCCGACATTAATTAGAGCGGGTTGCATGCTTTCTTCGCATCGGTTTTTTAATTCCTACTCGCGACGGAGATACCGATGATATTTATTGGAGAGGAACATTTACGTAGTTCTTTTTTTTAAATACGTAGTGATAAACATAAATAGAATAGTTAAAACATACACTGTGAGTAAACCAGGTTGATTAAAGGAAACGCAAATAACGTCGAGAGATAAATGCGTACACGAAATGTACGAGTGAATATGAGATAGTGTCGATCTAGAAAAACTTTTATGCGGATCTCATTCGACCCAGAAACGTGCAACATGCACTCAGAGGCTTGTGGTTCGTAACACCGTAAAGCTTTTTTATTCATGCGTCTGAATCCTCTCTTGATTTTTTGATGTATATCTCGCTGGCTAAGAAATAAGATAGAACGCGCGTCTACTTGAAGTTACGGCGAGCGCGAGCTTTACGCGGCTATAAAGAATCAATGTAATAGCGTTACCTCGACCCGGGCCGTGCTTAAGTTCGAAAAGGGAATTTTACAAACCGAGAGCCTTCCAGTTACAAGCGCGAGGCTCGTGGAAGACTGTCCTTCATTGATCCGTGCAATTAGTGCATTTGCATGTTAACGAGAATTTCTTGAAACACTCTTCACCGTGGGGGATTAATCGAAAATAGTCGAGCATCAGAATACCACGTGGCTCGTATATCCCCAACCGTCGTCCCGGGGCCTCCGAGGCAAGAAGCCGAACTCCATCCAAGTGCTTGTAATTGGTCGGTATTTTCCAGCAGCCCAGACGCGTCGCGCGGCACCATACACCCGGTGGCCCAATTTAATATAACTTATGCATATTCAATAGTTTCCCAGTGGCGTCGCCGGAAACGGAAGGGGTTATGCACTCCGGCTCGGTTGGCTTGAGATGAACCGGAAGGACAAAAGCTGGCCTCGCTCGGCAATTTCCTCCTTCGCCTCCTGCACGAGGAAAAGTTCCCACCGTGGCTGAACCAAGTTTCCAGTTAAGTCGCGTTGCTTGACGATTGCGCCACGCGATTTACCGCGATCTGTCTCGGCGCGGACTTCCGCTCGAACTTGCCAGCCGTCACGTGGAGGACCGGTGCAAGTCGTTCGGAATCGGCCAATTAAATGACAAATTCGTGAAGCGTTTAACAGTAAATAGGAAGCATCGATTATCACTGCTACGATGGATGAAATTAATAAATTCAATCGCGTATATGTTTGAGTTTCATTTCAAACGAAATGGAATAAAGTCTACTACTTATCTCTCTGTAACGATAATTATCATAACCATAACAGCTATCATAATATGTTAACTTGATGCGACGAAATATTGTTAGATCAAAAGAAGTTTTAACCATCGTTTCCTTCCTCTTTCTAACGGTGCGTCAGATCTATTTACAGAAAGCCTATCGCTTCTCTGCTCCATCTATATTATCTTTACGATTTCAAATGTACGGGGAGTAGATTAAAATTCGGGGAAGTGCTGCGAATTTCAAGTGTACAAAAGCTCTTCCCCCGAACTTCAGCCAGGTGTCCGTGCCTACAGCAATCGGCTGGATGAAGATGAGACCATCAAAAGAGAAACATCGTTTCGGCCCTCTCGGAACGATATCGACTTTCGGAGGTAGACGGGAAAAGGGAGAGAGAATCATTGGTCAGAGGAATAATATTCTTCGCGGTGAGCGCAGTGCCAAGTGAAAGTCTTGACGAAAGCGGAAACATAGACGAAGACGACGGAGGCGCGTTCAGTAACTTTTCCCTTTATCCGCTCATCCCGACGTCGTCGTCGTCGTCGTCGTCTGCCGGGACCCGACAATGAATGGATGTCAAAAACGCAGCAATTAATTCAGCCCCGTGGGGAACAAAGGCATAAGAATACCGTCGGTTGTCGTGGTACTCGAGAGAACTTCTTCCTTGACTAGGGACTCGCCCGGTTGGAGAGAAAGAGAGAGAGAGATCGTAACGAGGAGGGACACTAACGCGAAAGAAGAACGGAGATAACTGGCAGTGAGGTAGCAACGATGGGACGGGAGAGTACAATGGTTGGATCATCCAACTTTACTTTGCTTATTGTAATTCAATTTCACGGGGCGTCTGCCCGGTTCCTCTGTCTGCTTATGTCTATCTCGCTTCCTTCGGTCACGATCCCCAAAACTCTGTCCTCGTTTCAACCGAATGCTCTCTTCCCACCGACGACGGATCGCCGTATAATTTTCGTCAGCTCGTGCCTCCCCCTCCCCTATCGACCGAAAATCCGAACGGATGGACTTGACAACTGTTTAACATCCTCGCTTACAATTCTGATTTCGCGGCAGACGTTGCTCGATCCTTGTAGCTACTCGCGAAATTCTTCGGGGCTCGCCCCCCGTACCCGGGAATCCGCTTTGCGTAAGTGCGCCCCCGGCGCGCTCGGTGAACTAACTTTTCAATATCTGATACGTTTCACGTGTGAAACAGAGGAAGTTTCCTCGCAGTTGCGCAAAGAGGATAAGCGTCTCGTCGCAGCGCGCGTTATCTTCTCCGCGTGTACGCGTACTTGTTTAAGCGGAATTACGCGGAACTTGCGTGTGACGCGTTCGTTAGCATCGCGCCGGGAACTCGCGCGGCAAACAGGGGAGGGACACGGACATATTTACGGTTTATCGAACCCGAGCGCGATCTACGAGTTCCAAAGAAGTAACGCAATAATCACGGACGAAAGTTTTCGCTACGGTCTCTTAAGCGACACTCAAACCGTCCAACTTCCGACCGGTTTGCAAATTGAAGATGGAGACCCGCCGGGCAGACGGTACCGAAAACGAAGATTTGCAACGATGTTTTCCGTAGTTTAACGAGGAGAGATTTATACCGGCCGCTCTTCCCGCTCCCATCCCATCCCCCGTCTATGACAATTGAATCATTTTGGAACAAATCCACCCCCTGCGTTCAAACTGTTCTTTACGGCTATTGGCAGAAGCGAACGAGGGAATTTTGGCTAAAAGAACGGTCCAAGTCCTGCTATTAGAAATCCCCTCGAGAGTTTCGCATAACCGTGAAACAAAAATCTCATGTCAAACATTGCCAAACTGCTTCTCGAACTACCGAACGTACGACGTTACTCAATGCGCTCGGGCTAAAAATCCAACGAAAACGATATACACCGGGGGATGTTGGTGGTAAACACAGGTGCCAGTGTTTCATATCCATCATCAAGCAGGTAGGGTAAACATTGGTAACAGCCGTGAAGAGGGGTAGAGGCAGGGGACCGGCAGGGATGGCAAAGGGTAAGGTGGTTGCATTCCAAAGCAATATCTTGCACCAAATTGTGCGCGGCACGAGGCATCCCTTCCACGGCCCCGGTTCGCCAACTGGGCTTCGTCTGGATGGTTTCGCAGCGATGCCACGGCAAATACGTGAATGTTGACTCAGCCAGCTATCAGACCCGCTACGGGCGCGTCTTATTCGAGCTGACTAAACATGCCAACTTAGATTGCCATAACACTGCGCGATGATATACGTAGTCGGAATCTTCTGCTAGCTCGCTCGTCCTCCCATCTCGTCGTCTGTTTCCAATGCTCTTCAAAACACGGCACCTATAATTACTCGATCTCGTACCTGTTGCGAGATCACGTATAATCACGGCTCTAACGCGATTCCAATTGACTCTGAATTGTTTTCCCTGTTGTAATTAGAATTCATGAGGCGCTTCGATTGTCCCGTGAATCGGGCATGTTATTCCCAAAAAGCGGCGACCGTCGTAAATCTAGTAAACGAGGCATAAATTCGTTGGACAATGAGTCTTCGGCCGGGTTGGCACGGAAAGAAATAATTAAACGAGCCGAGGGACCCATTAATAGCCGAGCACTTTAAAATATCTCAACGTCCGCGGAGCAGAGGGATTCCTGCCATGTCATTAGATTTTAGAACGAGCCGCGTTCCACTTCGAACTGACGTTGATTCATCCTCCAGTCCGTTCTTATCAACCGACGCCGTTTTGACCAAATTCAGCGTGACGATTATCTCGGATGGACACAGTTGGCTGGACTCCAGAAATGCTCGTATTATGTAAACAAAGACGACGGTCCCCTCACCGGTGCATCCCCGATACGAATCACGTACGACGCTGTATATCAGGAATTACGCGAGCACGTGACTAGAACAGGCCCAGACGCGGGCCGGGCTCGGTGACGGATGCTTCAACGAAGCGTGATCGTTTTTGAGTCCGCCGGAACTCCATTACGCCCTTTGCTAATCTCTCTATCCGTGCAAGTGCATTCCGCGCTCCGCTGGCCACGATTCGAGTTATCTGCGTTACACTTCAATCAACATCGAAACCAATCTGTGCGTTTCAGAGAGGAGGAGGTTCGGTCCCTCTCTATATTCCGATAGATAGACGATGCTATCCTTACACCATCGCGTTTCCTTTTGATGCGCACCAGTCTATAGCCCGATAAACCAGCCAGAGATTCGATTGAGTATTACATACTTTTTACTCATTTTAAACAACTGCTCGAATATCTAAGATCATTGGATCGCGTAACAATTTTTACACTTCATGGAAGGACGAACTCCTTTCAAATCAATTCGATTAATCGTTTAATGTTTCATTTAAACGGTTCAAGTTTATTGGATTTTGTAACAATTTTTACACTTCTTGGGAGAATGTACTCTTTTCAAATCAATTCATTTATTCATTATTTAATGTTTCATTTAAACGATTCAAGTTTATTGGATTTTGTAACAATTTTTACACTTCTTGGGAGAATGTACTCTTTTCAAATCAATTCATTTATTCGTTTAAGTTAAACAGTTCAAGCTTTTAAGATCGTGAAGCTTGGACTATTGCTTATTAAAACTGAGCTCGCGTTGGATTTCCACGGGTCATGGCACATTCTAACCACGATTACAGGAAAAAGAACGTCCGTGGTGGAAACGACGCGGCAGGTTATGATCGACAAAGGACGACTGTAAATAGGCGATATAGACCGTGATACGGACAGTCGTAAAACCGAGTGACGGACGGAGCAACGTGGCTCGCTTTATTATCCGGTTTACTACTTTAATATAATATAACCCGAGCAGCGATGGTGACTGGCTAGTTTCTCGTGAACACGCGGACTTTATTGGTTTTACTCGCCCTGTCGACTTCTTTGCACGACTTTCATCAACGAAAGCATTCATTTCGCTGTTTGTTTCATTCGTTGCGCTTCACTTTCAGTCCGTCTCGAGACAGTACTTTCCTTACCTGTGGCAATCCGTGAAAAATGATCTCTGGATTTCGAGCCTGACGCGAAGACAGGGCGTGCCACGGTTGACGTTTCACATGAGCTGCCTACGTCGCGCGAAATCCCAGACAGTTAATTGCGGTGTCCCGCAAACAAAATACGTTTCTGTAGTCGACAACGCGCAGCAACTGGATCTCGGCGTGGTTCAGTGTTATCCGGTGAAGTGTTGCCGATTAAATTAGACCGAACTTCCTCGAACGATTCAACTTGTCTGCGTCGTACGAATCAGCAAATTCGTATTAACGTTCACTAAGTATATGATGCCCACGTCAAAGTGTGGCGACCACGGGGCATAAGAGAACGGATACGGTGTTTCAGTTTTCGAAACGATGTTTAAAGATCCGATAGAAATACCTTCAATTTTCCTAACACGTTTCCGAAACTTTTCCCACGATTCGAGCCACTTGGAAATATTACTTCCCTTCCACCGGCAGGCAACCACGCACACGTTTCCTCGCGGCACAAAGAATCTCGTTACAATTCGTCAGACGCGTGTCTACCCCGAAATAAAGCAAAGGTAAACGTATTCCGGCAAACAAACCCTCGGAAATCCGCGTGAGCGAACGTTTCGCGCCCGGAGAGAGAACAAGAAGAAGTAGAAGGGTCCTAGGGAACAGTTTCTACCGTGCGAAGGATGAGGGAAAAATTTCTTTTTCCTTCCCGCACCGTTATTCCTTCCTTCCTTCTTTCCGCAGGCTGCACAGTGTATATTTCGTTCGGTTATTACATGCACATTCTATTACCCCGTATTCGTTTCGTCCCCTCTCCGCCTCCTTGAAAATCTCGCGGCAGACCGTATTACGCTCCGCATGGAACTTTAACTCCCCCTCGCGCCCCTCCTCTCTCCGGCTCGAGCCTCGTTCCCAGCCTCTCGCTCTCTCTCTCACCTTTTCTATCGGTCTGAAACCGAAACTACTGAAGATTGGTAGGCCGTCTGCGTGGGCCCACAGGGAAATACAGAGCTCCGCTCAATTAATTCGTCGGGATCGGAACCTTATTTTGTGCATTTGTGCCAACCCCCGACTTTCCCGACTGCCGCGCCGCCGCCCCGAATAGTCCGAAGGAAATCACGAATGAATACGTAATGCGAATAAACCCGATATAGCATCGCGTCGACCGGGATCGAAAGCGTTCGTGTTGTTTTCCGCGGCTACGTGCCACGTCGAACCGTATCTCTAATGTATAAGAAGGTAATGACATTCGTACGATGTCACGATTCAATCGGGGATTGCAAAGCGAGCGGTGAGTTCTTCGCGGATCGTCCTCGGGGAACGCGCGACAACCCGGTCGTGGACTCGTAAAAATCGTTCACCGTCTCGCATGTACATATCGATCTCTGGTTATCCCTATCGATTTTGTTAAACAGAATTCTCGCCAATATTCTTTCTACAATCTCTACAAGGTCGTAGCTATTTAGTTCATCGCGTAACGCGCGGCACGTGAGGTATATAATTCCAAACATCACCCCTGTACAACGGCCCTAATCGTAGTTCCAATCGAGCTCATCTATCACGATATACATCTGTAATACAATCAAGCAAACATCCTGTACCTAAATATTCATAAACCCTTGTCATGCCGCTTGACTATTTCAAGAAAACATTTCTGCGCGTAAACGCTCCTTCCCTAACCGTTCGCCGACCTTAAACCCGCTCTCGCCGGGTCGAAGTTTCACGGTTCTCGTTCCTTCCCTTAGAAACAATGAAGCTCCCAATCGCATTTGCGATTCCCTGGCCTCCTCGTCGTTGCCAGGCGAGGTCCCGTTTCCCTTCTCGCTTTTTTCCCCCGCCGTTTTTTCTTTTTCCCAGCTACCCCGGAGCTCGTTTTCATCCGCGCCTACCGCGGCCGCGCCTCGAAAACGGCTCGCTTGTGAATCCTTTTACATTTTTATAAAGCAGCTTAATTCGCAGCGAGGTGAGACGGTGAACGAAGCGAGAACGAAGCCGGGGGGTAGCGAGTAACGAAAAGCGGAACGGTACCGGGGAGATACCGTGGCGCGACGGGGTGTCCCGGAATCTGTACCGCGCATACGTACCACACCAAGCGAAATTTTGACGAGCCATCGATCATTTTTTCATATTCGGACGCTCGTGTTTCATCGATACCATTCCACGTTGTTTTATTCATGCATTTGACTTGCAAATTATAGATTGGCTCCCCATAAATCAACGATTCCTTCTTATCCGGCGATCCACGGGATTTTGTTTCCAATACGGTGTATACACTAGTAGAACCGTACCTTTTGTTTCATCTCGTCAGCAGATCGTATACGTAAAAAAATATTGTTATCAAACGATTGGCTGCGAGTAATTGAGGTAACGGTTTCAGATTATCTGAAAGTAGTATGTAGTTCTATAGATGTAAAGCGGGCGAAATTTCCCCTGGTTACCGAAATGGTTTGAATTAATAATTGAGAAGAATGAGGCAATTAAATTTCTTCGGCCATTTATTAAGAACTTCCCGTTCAGCCTCTCGTCTAGGAAATTTCAGGTTTAAATCTCTATAGGGCCAATGAGGGTTAAAAAAAAAAAACGGAACGTCTCCGCTTAAATCACGCACGCAGTCGGGTCTCGGACGACCGACAAAAGGGAGAGGAGACCGGAAGGCGGAAGACGCGGAGGGGCCGGCATTCGAAGCGCGAACCTGGAAATGATAAATCGCGGCCAGTTAGGTACGTTAGCTACATACGGCGCGGCGGCGCGAGGAGAGAATTATTATTGGAGAATTTATTTCTCGGCCGAGGAATTATTGCCGCCATTATGCCGGCGAGCGAACACGTGTTTTAACTGGCACTCGGGTTAGGCGGCACCGACCACGGACATAATGGTCATTCCTTGGAAGCCTCGCGACCGATCGCCCCGTCGTCACGTCCTCCGACCGCCGGCTTTACGGTAGCCCTCACCGCGCGCGCCGAACGAATCGTTTATTTCGCAACGTCCCGCGAGTATTTTCTAATCTCGGTCGCAGGAAATTGGACCTCGTATACCCCGTTAAGTATCGTTGATTTGCTGCCCGCTCCCAATTACTTCTCATCCATTCAATTCTGATCTGTTTATTGAGCAGATTTGTTGGAGGATATAATGAGAAGTAAGATGATCTGAAACGAGGCAATGGCTAATTATTAAGACGCACGACTTCCTATGTTACGAAAATATTTTTCATCAAATTGAATCGTGTAATACCAACAGTCTCTCACATGGATGTGAACTATGTGTAATCCATAGGTACCTCTGATGATGCGATAGAAAGAATCGGAAATCCTATCTGTCCTCCTTTAATAATACATGATTCACATTTGTTTTATTATCATTAGAAGAGGATAGGCAAGATTATTTTTCTTTTTCCAACGGAGAAAAAAATCAAGAGATCAACATGCATTCGAGAGAAATAAATAAATATAGATGCATTTGAGATGGGACTTGTTCCAAATAGGAGCGTAGGATGTACGTACGCAATCAACAGCTAAAACAATTGTCGCCGATTATCAGTCACGTTATTCATTAGCTAAGGAGGTTCTAAATGCCTTTGGATATCTAACGCTAAGCAAGCGCAGCGGAACGGGGAATGCACACGTCGTATCTCGTTGCGCTAATAATTACACAGAAATTACAGGGACGCTGGTAAATCGAAATTGCCGTGTATGTCAAGCAGGGACGGGTCGCGGACACACGTGCGTTCAAGACGATACGGGAACGTGCCCGGTTGCGTAACGATTATACACGCGCGCCTACTGCATGTACAATCTCGAATTAATTATTCACTTAGATAACGTCGATCGATACGTCATATTAATCACAACAGTGCGACTAACGTGGTTAATATTAATCAGCAGGCTAGAAGTGGGAATCTACGGGGATAGGCGTGCCACGCACGAGGTTACGGAAGGACTGCTGCCACGGAGGGATAGACGCACGTATATCCACAGATTCTAATTACTGATTAGACGGGGCAAGCGTCGAAAAGGGACGGCCTCGCCCCTCACGGCGGCGGCGTGGGCGCACCGAATACCTACACGCGCTTGCTGATAATCAAATTCATAGTCTATCGCACCCGATCCAATTCCGAAAGTTTCAATATTTCCGTACCTACCTACCTATGTACCTATCGGAATCTCCGGGTTCCTAGTCGAACGATATCGACTGAATTTTGATCAGAAACGGACTTCAAGAAATTCATTACGGAATTCACTTTGAACTTCTTTGATTTCAGCCCAGCGTACGTACTTACATCCGCGATTATCCTGAAGATTTACGAGAAACGATATGAAAAACCATCGGTTAATTGCAATAATAAATTGCGTAAGTAACCGTTTGTGCTCGAGGAATTTTTCCCAGAATATTTACTGAATTATAATATACTATATAAAATTACTGTAAATTTTTATGCTCAACAATTTTTAAATTCATCCAAATTATCAACATGAATTTCAGTAATTAAATTTAATTTAATATATATATTTTATTTTATTAGGCAAGTGATGAGCGTGAGTCACCTATCGAGTGCAAAGGGTTAAACGCTTGATCGACATATCATAATCATGTTCGCCATTCGATGAATCTCGATATGGATTCCAGTATAATATTAACATCTAGCGAACCAACGGGATTTTAAATGTCGACTATCTCTCACGTAGCTGAGAACGAGAGGGAAGAGGAGCGGCGGTGATTCCGGGCGCAGGATATGGTTGGAAGAGTAGATTTCAAGCTTAATCGAAAGCGCGCGCGGGCGCGGCCGCTCGTCAAAGTGTGTTCGACGGTGCTTTAGAGAGAGGGGCCTCTGGCACGTCGCACGGCACCGTACCGTTGGCGTCTGTTCTTGGGGAGTCGGTACGGTTCGGCAGTCGCGGTTTTTGAAAGCCCTTTGCACAAAACAGACGCGAGGTTGCACACGAGGCCGAGGTATCCGCAACCGACAGCGCAGTAGAGACTGCGGTTACCAGACCGCAAGCTACTACCACCTACGCGAGAAATACAGGACGGGGACGGAGCCTCCCCGGCCGAGGCGCACCGGTGATGCTGTAAACCCTTTAACGAGCTTACTTCCCCGTAATATCTGGGCGTTTTAGTTTAACCCGGAGCGTCAAAGATAAATTCGTTTGCGATTAATTCGGCCGTCCCGCGAGCTACGCGGCCCCCAGGAAATTCCTTTCCACGGCGAACGAACAACGGGCAGCTAGCGACGACGCACCTACGTAATTTCGTTCACCGGATACAACGTTGCGGCTTCTTACACGCGTTCGCAACAATCGAATTTTGTATACATAGAATTTGTCATTTGATAGTTTGGTCCTCTCGGTAAACGGTACACCGAGTGTCCTTCGCATACGGATCAGACCGCACGCATATTTTAACTAAATTATATAGTGGCAACATGTGCGGGGAACTAGGTTTAACGCGAAGCCATTAAAAGAACGTGCGGCAACTGCAGAGTATAATGGGAACAAGCCGCGTGCGGAACGCGAGGCGGTAAGAATTTCTGAGCAACCGCGTGAAAATTATTATTCAGTGACGCAACGCGATCCTGTCGCCCGGTGTGAAAACGTAACTTCTCAAGCGTCGCGGTCCTCGCTGTCCCTGCGATGTTTTTCGCTGCGTTCCTCGATCCGCAATCGGTGAATTCGATTCCCGGAACGGCGTTGAATGAAAGGGGAAGAGGAAAAAACGAGAGACGGTCTGCGCGAGAGCCCGCAGGAATTCATCGGGCGCGGATAGATAGACGGAGAGATCGCCGGGTTCTGTCGTTGGCCGAAGTGAAAAATATCCTTCACGACGCGATGTCTCTCCCCGTCTCTGGCCGTGCTTGCGATTCGTTCGGGAACCACCCGTTGTATTCGCGTATAACGGGAAATTGGCCGTAGAATATTTACGAGGTGGCCTCACCTTCTCTACTCGAGGTTGAACATCACCGACGTACACCGAGACGCGAGACGGTCCAGACTGCCGGCGAGCTACACACCATCTTTTGTGACCATCGGGGAACGACGAACGGGCCAGGTGTGTGCGTACGTGTGGCTTGCACTCAGATTCAAGATTCTGTACGACCACTACGGGAATGTACGAAGATAGCGACGAACAAAAGAAGGACTCTCCTCTCTTTCACACATCCACCCACACACGCTGCCGTTTCCTCAGACCCCTCGGTTACACGTGTGCACGGGGATAGGCACACACGTAGCTTCTTCGCACACTCGTCTGGCCGTCGTTTGCTGTAGCAAAGGGGAAAAGTGGCTCGGCGAGGGCAGGGGATGAAACCGGAGGGCGAAGAGGGCGGCGAAGAACTGAAGTTGCTGGGCAAGGAACGCAATCGAGTGGGATTAAACCTTCTCGATTGCTTCCAACTTCACGCGAGCATCTCTCTCTCTCTCTCTCTCTCTCTCTCCCCGTACTACTACGTCTCCCTTCTTACTCTTTTGCGAAAAGCCTTCCCCTGCGCCTCTCAATTCTTTTTGCTTCTTCTCCGGATCCCTCATTGCGGTGAAAAGACGTCTGATGGCGCGGGGGCTGGACGGAGGAAAAGCGAAGTCAATTCGAGTCGATTCTATCCCCCGAGCTCCTCGGGTTAATTGGACATTTTTTATTGTCAATTTGTGATTGAGATCGCAACGGCCTTTGTCGCGCAATCCGACCCAAGGAGAAAAACCCGAAATGGCGCTTTGTCGACAGGCTCGCATTAGGACACCCTTTGTCCCTTATCGGGCCGCGCCGTACGTTCCCTATTTCCCAACAGTCGTTTCCCCTCGATCGCTTGAATCGTAAGCGGTACTTTCAAGCCGTCTTGAGAGATGCATAAAATTAATACGTAATAAGCGATTTACATATCATCCAATATGCGAGTAGAAATGATAGAGCATTGCATTTATCGCACTGTCCACCCAAGAGATCGAGCAATTCCTTCGTCTGCGTCTTTTAAAACAAAAAATATAGTCCGGCGGCTGAAGTTCAGTTTTCCAGCCGGGGAAAAACGGACCGGACGGGCACGGCAAAGGGAAAGTAAGACTGAAGAAAGCGACAGGATAAAGGCGGCGGTGCGCGGCCGCGCGCGCTCGCGAGAGAAACGAGTTTCCGCTTTGCTACTTTCGTCAGTGCATCGCAAACACTGGCGAAGAAAGAAAGATATCGCGGTGAAAAGAAGGACCGGGGAGAACGCGAGAGACGCGGGGTGGGCGAGAGTCGACTGGCTCGCTTCACAGGGCTAAATCGCGGACTTTTTTACATGCTTACACGGAGAAAGCCCTGAAATATTAAGCGTGCAATTACCAGACCCATTCACCGTGATGCAACGTTGAGACACGCGTCGGTAACGCACAGAGCGACGAGGAGACGACGAGATACTGCCGGCCGGCGGGGGCGAGGGGAACGCGGGTCGGCGCGCGGTGGAAGGGTTGAACGAGAAACTCCGACGCTCCGGCTGCAAGTCGACGAAAGGACAGAGAGGCGCACGCACACATTCCGTTCCGTTTCGCTTCCTCCAACCCTCTTTTTCCTCTACACGTCGATTCAATGCGATGATAAAAAGCGCGCTAGGCAAAAAATGAAAAGCTTTTTGAGTCAGCCGGGCTCGGATGAAGCGCGCGAGCGAGACGCGCCACCAGCAACGAATCTGTGTGCCGTCACATTGTTTCGCGCTTCGTTTACGATGCACCGACGTCCATCAGCCTCCCTGCTATCCGCGCTGAATCGTCATTAAAAACGCTGGCTATTAAGTATATTAGTCCAGGCCTGCCAACAGCAGCCACCAGGTGTGGTTCGTGTGTCTGCAGCCAATAACTAGCGATGGATCGTCGGAGCGAGTAAGAATCGCACGGGTAATGGCGATCAGTGGAACGAGAGCGAGGATCGAACGGAAACGAGTGAAAGAATAAGGGAATAAATAAGCCTAAAGGCGAAAGAGCGTTCAACAGGTACAACGCGCGGACTTTTTGAATATTCATGAGGTGTCCATTAAACGAGCCGTAATTTGTTTTCTTCGTGGAACGCGGTCTGCGCCCGGCGTGATCTATTTAAAATCCGCCGCTTTAAAATCTCGGCTCGCGTCGAACGAGACACGTACCGAGACCGAGGAATTTGCATTCCGGCGAGCGGAACACCGCGAACGTTTCGTACGTCATCGTCGAGCGACGAGGTCGCGCGAGAACGTCTTGAAAAATTCGTGTCGCGACTGATCGTAAATCATCGAAGCCGAAATGTCAGCGATCAAAAAAGTCACGCCGCGAAAACGAGCCCTCCAATAAAGTTGCAATTACGGCCCGATGAAAAATGATTTCCTCGGCGGAGGGGATAGGGCCGCTTTCTGAACCATGATACGCACGAACTTCCCAAGTTCACGCTAATGGACTGTTTCCACGAAAGCGACGCTCGCCGCGAATTTGCTGTATAATGGAATCTAGAAAAAGCTTTCATACTCGCTACGGTTACCCGAAGAAAACATTCGCTCTTCTTGAGTATCATGTCAAGGTTCTAGAACCCAGAGAATCCTATATGTCATATGAAATTATAATCGTGCAAATGTATGTAAAAAAAAGAGCAGACAATTGGTCGGAATGATAAAATGTTTCAAAAATTTTCTGAGACATTACTTATCGTTTCACATGAGGTTCCCATAATCGTCAGATTTACTCCCCTCGCTGAAGGCGCGGCGCGAGGACAAATACCCGCAGATTACGTACGAAGCGAACGGTAACGGTATCGCTCGAAGCAACGCTTTTAACGACGTCGCCGAGACAAAAGCGTGAGCTTTAGCACCGAAAAAAAAACCGTGGTACGATCCGCGGCGTTCCTCGCAGACCGTACAGGTAAGTAGGTGCATCCAGCAAGGGAGCGAAGTGTCGCTTCGAAAATAGCTGGCTCTCTTCAACCGGGAAACAGGGTTCTACGTGCGGTACCGTGATACACCGGGAGGCGACGACGAGGGAAGCGTAAAAGTGGTGCGCGCACCCTTCGGCCGCCAGCACCACCCCCGGTCGCGCGTACTTCGCCCAGCTCGTGTGTACGCGTACATCTCGAGCAAGGTGGGGCTCGGGGCTCCTCGGTGCGCATCACGTATACCTATACATTATCTAGCAGCCATTTCGGTGGCATCATGGCGTGGCTCCCCGAGTTTACGGGCTGCTCCATCACGCGAGAGCTTAGCTTATCTCAATGCGACACAACATATCTGAGGCTTCCGTCTACCGGCCGGGAAACTATTGTCGTCAGCGACAGGTGGCAGCCACGGCGCGGCGCCCGGTCAAACGATACCCGACCGACGCGGTTTAGAAAGTTCTGTCGAAGATTAACCCGACGATTTATTTACTCGCTCGGGGACAGTAGATTTGCGGGACCCGTGGCAGGGTTTCACCGCGCGCCCGGTTACTACCAACGCCGCCGCCGCGACCGTTTTATGCCTCGGATATTTGAACAGAGCAGTTAATCGAGCGATACCGTGATAACATTTAGCGGTCTGAATGGGATAGGAGGTTCGAGCTGGAGCTGTGTCTTTCCGCCGTCGTCCCGCTCGCTGCTTTTCACAGTGATTTTGTCACGATGACGAGACGTCTGCGAGCCGGATCCATTCAAAGCGGAGAGGATCGGGCGACGCGATTGTGTTCGGTACTTTAATGAAGTGTCGAGCGGAACCGTCGCTGCGGCTACTATATGTTTTATGAATAGAACGCTTTTACTCCCGCTGTTCTATCTCGAGTTTTTTTATTATACTTCCAGCAAATTTTCATTTGAGGATGAGTATCAGTGAATTTCCGTCTGGATATAAGTTACTTCGTCCGGGGTGTCATTTCGTATCAATTGGTTCGAAGAGGTACCGTTCGAACGGAAGCGGCGGAGTTAAATCCGGATGTTTTCCAGGGGCGATTGTATAAGTCGCGGAAAAGGAACAGCGGAGCGAGTAGGGCAATAAAATTGATCACCTCGAAATCCGCATGATGGGAAGAAAAGAAGCGAGACAGAAAAACCGAAAGGGAAAGAGGGAGAGACAGAGACGGGGAAGGGCGGGGGCGCATTAAAGTGCTTTGCGCTCGGTCGAGCTACGAATTTCAATCTGGAGCCTCGAAACGATCGACCCTCCAGACAGAATAGACCCGGATAAAAGAGAGATTATCGGTTCGTACCTTTTGAAAACTGGAGATACCGGACTTTTCATATCTCCAGAATGTGATGAGCTAGTGACCCTGTTAAACGTCTATGATCAGGCCGAGCAATTCATTCGTGATAAAACCCCTTTTTCGCAAGAAAAATAACTCGCAAGATGTCGCGGAAAATTCTTATTTCACTCGCCGCGTAAAATGTAACATAAATCAATTATTCTAACCGTCTCATTAATTCGACTATCCTAAAACGGGAGAAATCTCTACTTCGTCCTTACGACCGGGTAGAAAATTTTGATAGAATTCTGTCAGCTCGCGCGCGAGGACCTAAAGACATCAGCGGTAGTGTGTAACGATAAGAGGCATCGCCTTTACTACCACCTTTACATCCTTTCTCGTTCACGGGAACGCGGTGTTCTCCCGGCGAACGATAACATTACACCTCCGGCTCTCTTCCGTTACCTCTGCTCATCCTGGCGGAGCTGCCAGCCATAAATGCACTCGGTTCCTGCGCCGCGGTATCTGTCACCGAATGGCGCGTATGATCCCTGGGTCCCGGGCTGCAGATACCTTCAGGGACGTGAAAACGTTGCGCGGACACTGGACGCCACTTACGACGCGCAAACATAGCCTCCCTACCGTAACGGCCCCGACCCCCTTTTCCTACGATCTCGCTACACATACAGCCGGAAGGCCGTGTAGCCTGGCTGAAGAGAAAGTGGACACGTTAGGCGAGGCGGTAAGACGAAAGAAGAGGAAAGACAGAGAGAGAGAGAGAGTGGAGGAGCAAGAGTGAGCTGGATGTTTCAGCGGAAGGTTGCGAAGGTCCTCGGGGTTGGACTGTGTCCACAAGGGTGCCACCGGTGAACTATCCGGCGGAGGGAGGCGAAGGAGAGGGTGTTCCAATGTACACACCCGGTATAAGTAACGAGCCGTCGCTTTGAATGAGCTGGCCGCGTATAAAATGCATGGGATTTCACTCTAATGCCGGCCAGGGAGTTTGCCAGGGAGCGTATTTAGTCCCGAAAGATGAATGTAACAGGTCTCTTTTGACCCGCCCACCGAGAAAGGAAATGGGAGAGAGCCGAAAGTACCCAAAGGATGTACATGTAGCCGTCGCAGTCCTTGCTCCACTCGGAATCACAAATTGGTCTTTCGGGAGCGGCGAGCCGCTGTCACGTGATCCTTACCGGTCCTTACCGCCTTCAACGCTTTGACCTCGAGACCTGGCCCCGAGCGAGTCACGAGAAACGGCCAGGTGCGCGCTTATACATCGAGGATTTCTCTCCCGTTTCGGAAGAACTAGAACTAGATTTGCATCGGTTGTTAGCGCGAGCCGGCGTTAAAATTAATGCGACGATCGAGAGGCAACGCGAAGTAACCCGCGAGGAAACGGACGGAATCGACGAGTATTCATTCACGCGCTCCGGTTGGATGAGACCGTCGGATCGGGTGAACGAGTTGCATTGATATAAACTGGGTACGACCGGCAGTCGACTAGCTGGGGTATCTCTCACTCCGCGAAGAAAACAAAACGACTACGGTGAAAGAAGGTACGTGGGTGGTTGCGAGAGCGCACGGAGGTGGAGATGATACTAGACGATGGGGGCGGTAGGGGTGTACGTGAAGGAGCTGAACACCCTAGGGAGCCGGCAGCTCGTTACGCGAGACGTGGTACCGCCGCTACTGGCTCTCTTTCTCTCCCTTCTATTCTCTCTTCCTGGGCTTTCCTTCGCCACCCTATTCTCGCTTTCACTCTGCCTCCTCCTACACCTCCCTCGCCCCGTGATTCTCTCAAACCTTGATCCTTTTGCACATCTATCTCTATCCTCCTCCTCCCCCACACCCTCGCCACCCCGTGTGCTCTCTCAACGCCCCACGTTTTCGAGGCAGCATCGCACTGAATAATGTCCCACGTACACGCTTGTCTTCTCTCTATACCCGCGTATCGCTACCCAGTAACAAGTGGATATTATCCCGACGAGGATGATGTCATTGCTACCTTATCCCGGGCCAACGTTGCTCTCGCTCAAGGGGATGTCGCAATAGTTTGTAATGTATCCTATCTACGGGCAAATATCTCTGATCACGGATCGCCGTTACGTCGTGCGCCGTTTCGAAACGTTGCAGCGTTCTCCCTTTCTTTATTTGTTTGTTCAACCGGCCCGATCGGCCGGAACAATTTTACTTCTCTTCGGTTATTTCGACTCAGGCCCGATTATCCGACATCCGAATCGAACGCGCGGCACGCAATTTGCAATAACTCCGGGAATTTGCAATTTGTTCTTACCCCCGGTTACACCGTGAGTGTATCTCGTTTTACTTGCGTGGGTTGGTTCAAAGCAGCAACTGCGAATAGGAGTCTTTATAGAAGTTGTTGGGGATAGGTGCTTCAAACTTCCGTCTCGCAATAAACAAACCTCGGGGAAGTTTATTGAACAAAGCGCGGCAAT
Organism: Ceratina australensis; assembly: GCA_004307685.1. Lineage (NCBI taxonomy): Eukaryota > Metazoa > Arthropoda > Insecta > Hymenoptera > Apidae > Ceratina > Ceratina australensis. The sequence continues at coordinate 56,859 of SHCU01000150.1, read as the reverse complement.
AACAATTCACGAGATACTTCACTCTGAACACTTCCGTACCAACATTAATTTAACGTTGGATGATCCTGGAAGTTACTGCCGTTGCTTTCAGCGCACGTAACTCCCGCTAAATTCAATATCATTCCTTTTTAAATGCGCACGGTTACGCTGGATACGCAGGCTCCCTTAAGTAAATCACATCAGAATTTGTTATTACCGCGTGGAAGACTATTCAGGTGATCGTTCTCACAAACAAGCGGTCGTTTCATTTCCATCATATATTTGATTAAATATGCTTCTGTTAATTACTCAAATTATTTTATACTTTGTTAAATCCTACAATATTCTGATCTTTCGTTTGTTGCGTGCAATCAATTAGATAGACAATGAGCCAACAAAGTGACGTGAGGACAAGGTACCGAGGAAGCAGCGGTAGCCGAGACGTTCCTGGTGGACGCGGTAATGACTGTCTCCATTTTTCCGGCATGTCGGAAACGTATTGCACCATTTCCGCTAGCCCGGAAGTGCGGTAACAAAGCGCTTCCGTTGCGCGGACTCGAGAAGGTTGTTACGCTGTGACAAGGCTGCGCTCCCGGTTGTAGGGATACCCGTTGACATTTCGATGAACTTTACCGTGCGACCATTTTCTCCCCTAAAGTTCATCGGATTTAACATGTGTTTTGGGGGTTGACGAACTTCTCCCGGATAAATTCCTAACTTCATCGAGAGGAATTAGAGCCTTGTAATATCGTGACAACGGCTGCGGAACGCGACCATCGACAATGTACTTCCAGTTTGCTCCCTGGAGTTTCAAACGACGAAAGAAACAACACACTAGTCCTCAAATAAACAATCATCATCCAGCCCAGTATTCCACTGTGAGATCACACGAACAGAACTCAATTTCAGTAAAAAAGAAAAGATGAATATTAAATGTATTGTATTGGAAAATTTTGTACGCGTCACGTTTTATTTTTCGTCCGACGATTACCTTTATCAGCATCGTTGAACAGAAAAACCAAGTTACAAGGTAAAGGCAAACAGGCCTTGTCCATAATAAGAGCCGAAGCGATACGTTAAACGTTCTCCAATTTAATTTAACGAAAGCTACCGGGTTAAGGTTTCCAAGGGTCGGGCACGTGGCTAAACGATTATCGCAGCGCAAGATTTGTCGTCGCCTCGATCGGTTCCGCTGTTTTACATGAAAATAGAAATGATCTGCTTAAGAATTGCTATACGATGACGTGTATTGTAGCATCGAGTTATCGGGAACGTGGCGGACGTGCCAATACCTATCGCGCGCACGGCCCAAACCCTGGCATCGCTCCCAAACTCGAAACGGAACGCGTGTATGTATTCGTATTACTTTTTTTTCCCCCCGAACGAGCCACGCTGCTACGGAGGACGCGAACGAACGTGGAAAGGGTCGAGGCCAGTGCAGCCACCCGCCATTTTATGAAAATTGCACCAGCCGTTCCGGCTGCCCCGAGCGTTCAGCCGAAATATGTTACTCCCATCTCGCGATTAATGGTCGTTATTTTATTTCGAATATTCCCGCCGGAACCGAGCGCACAATGCGCCTGCTGTTGATTACGATATCTTCCCGTGACGGCGTCAACTTTTCGCGTTCAAACTTTTTAAATAAACGCACCGCCGATTTATCTCCGTGCGATAAAAATGGAAAATTATCATCGTAAAATCTGATCGCAACTACGGCGCGACGAACGGTTTCGAACGAATTCATAAACTATTCGAACATTTATGAATAACCTTCCTCGAAAGAATCCGATAATTCGTTTCGGAGCACGAACGATTTCCCACCGGCTCGTCCCGATCGTATAATAGCGCAAAATTGAGGCGTTATAAGCGAACGGTCGCAATAGAAATAACAAAATTTTCATCGTGGCAATCCGACAGATCGAAACGTGCGGCACGTTAATACGCCGGGATACGTGATTACCGACGGCGCCGCTGAATCGTGATTTCTCTCCGCCCGTTCGCGTCATAATTTATGCGGTTCCGGCTTTCGACGTCGGAATGAAATAAAATTGGCCGACGACGCTACGTGTACCGATGCGATGAAAAAGAGAGGCAAGTCGAAGAACGGCCGCCGGCGAGAGAAATTATAAAAACGTCGCGGTGACGCATCGAACGCAACGCGTCGGGCTGTCACGAGGAGGAGCCCGGTACACGGGACGTTGAAAAGAGCCCGTGTTCAAAACGCTAGAACGAGTTCGGCGGAGCATCGAGCGAAAGGTAGATAAAAAGGGGTGGCCGCGAGTGGAAGGGATGGACCGGTTCGGGGTTAAGGGAAGAACGAAAGGAGAGAAAAGGGTACAATTAAAATTAGCGCAATTCAGTCACTCGCCGGTAATTCGCGTGCCTGGCATTTATATTATTAAGCCCGCGCAAATTTCTCTCGGCTCCACTACCCCCCGCCGTCCGCACCGGTCCAACTCCTCCTCCTCCTCCTGTTGGCCTCGTGTGAATACATACTCGTCGACCTGGTACGCGCGAGGGTGTGCGAGGTGTACGTGCGTGTACATCGCACACCTCTGCCTCTTTCCCTTTTGATATTGTGTGGGACCCGTCCTCGTTTCACCGCGAGCAACACGCTACCAGGCTACGCTGCTCGCCGCGAGAGTTTCGGCGTTGACTAACGGCCCGTTGCGCCGGGAAGAAAATAATTGCGGATTTTGTAATGAATTACATCTAATTGCTCTTATTAAGAGAACGAGAGGGCTTTATTATTCTCTCTTCAGTGTCGTTTCTCGCTCACATTTATCCTCTCGTTCTTCAACGTCCCCGCGTCTAACCCCTAATTTTGATTAGGCGACTTTCAAGCCTCGTCTTATCTTCTTATTTTAACACTTTCGGCGTCGCGTCACCCGTATATGGGTGACGCACTTGTTGTTCAAGTTAAGTAAGATTTTCAGTTGCACTTTGAAAACGAATTTAATGCAACAAGCACTGGAGTATAAATATAGAATACATAGCATAACAATATACGAATTACACTCTACTTTTTATTAATTTATATTTAGGATAAATATACTTTGTCGTTTTTTTAACGTTTTTCCGTGCTTGTTGGCGTTCGATAATTTGCCTTCTTTCTTTTGGTAACACAGGACGCACATCTTTCTTACAGTCTTGTCCTGCTGATTCTTGCGAATCTCCAAGTGACGAGACAATTTCCTCCTTTTGTGTCTATTAGTGTTGGGCCCGCGAAAAACTCAAGCGAATCACGCTTCGCACCGAACGTGTTAAACATAGAAATTTGTACGTTGGAAAATTTCTTACCTTTGGATGTGTTCTCCTAGGAAACGCTACCTTCGGGTCGATCTGTAAAATAACGAGAATGTAATTAATAAATGATGTAGGAAATTGAATGATAAAACGTCTGAACGAAAAATGTGGGTTTCACGTGTGTACATACGACAACCCTATTTCAGAAGCGAGTTGAACAAAGGGAGCGATTATTTGGCAAAGTGACCGCAACAAAGCATACCGTGAAAAGAAAAATTCCCGGGAATCCCGGTATTGTCGGAAATCGTGGAACACGGAAACGGGCGTTGTGGGACAACAGCGCCGGGGAACGGGTAAACAGAGAGTGGCCGGGCTACGTAAAGGAAATGGGGCAAATGAAAACGGAGAAATCTCCGGGTTTCCTCGGCTGAAACTCCCATTACAATTAATTACCGAGTGATAAAAAGTAGCCGAGTTGAATACTTTTGAATGGAGAGGCCCCGCGTGAGGCTCGCCGAGGGAAGGGCCATCCGGCTTGGTGGGTAGGTAGTGTGCACGCGTTAGCGACCCGAACTCTCGGGGTTCCTCGCCCCTGTCGTTCGGTTAGTTCCCCGTCGCTCGCCCTTTGGGACGTGCAACCAGGTCGAACGTAACTGCACCTTACGCTCTACGTGGCTAAAAAGCGGGGAGAGCTCGTGTGGATGGTTAGGGGAGACCGCGAAGCCATGGAATTCCCAGCGCAGCCGCCGCGTAAATTGTCGCCGCGAAATCGAGCCCGCTCGAATGTTCATTTCGGCTTCCCCCGTGACCTTACTTCAAACTTACACGTGCGAATCTACGCGGAAACGTACGTGACCGCACGAGCGTCGGTCCTAACCGCCAGACATTCAAGAAGTCGGCGGGTCAAATCTTTGGGAACTCGCAAACGGCGACGCGATCGGATATTTCGCCTGCGCGCTGCACCATGAATGTCGTAGCGAAAGTAGAAATCGAATAGTAATTCGCAGAACCGGTAGAAAAGTGTGAGAACTTATTAGAATGTGATTCGGGATTCATCACTTCGCTGTTAACAAGAATTCGGCTGCTGATGTAGAACTTCGTACGAGTATAGAAATTCTTACGGCTGGGAATCAATTACTAGAAATAAGATTCACATTTGCATGAAGAGATTCTCAGCGCCAGTTTTTGCCCAGGTGCTTAAGAATCAAATTACTAAATTGTAATACTGGAGTCTATCATTCGATTCCATTCGATCTGAGTAATCAATTTATAAAACGTGAACGTCGTTTAAATTGAAATGTGATTTCCACTCAGATGCTATTAGAGATATTGTCGCTTACGTAGATCACCAATAACAGTCTCGGGGCATACATTAAACATTTAATTTCCGACCGATCGCGGTGGTAGCTGAATCGGCAACTTTTTATCAAGGCAGAAGGAGGAGTCCTCCGCGTCGCGTTGCCAAAACTGGGTCAGTTGTTTTTTTTTCTTTTGGTTTTTATCGTTCGACTCAGGTCGCGGAGCAAAGAGATTTTTTATCGCGTCAAATATCTGTAGAGTTCTAGCGGCGAAAATATTTTCCCTATTTATCGACATTCCCAGGATTCATGTGTAGATTGAATCCGCTTTTGCCCATAAGAAATATTGCGTACTTCTTGCACCTTACAGTGTAGTATAAGCATGCTGTATTTAAAATACGTTTGTAAATACTTAAGAAGTAACATTTACGTAATGGCAGTTGGTTTCGAAAGACGTTCTATGATCCTACAGATGATTTATGATAATCCTCGGCAGATCTTTGGGAGTTCAATTTTTCATGAGCAGTCAGAAGTCTATTAAATATGCGAGGATATCACGATATCGACAGTTGTCATAATAAATGCTTTCAAACGTCATTCAATGTCCCATGCAATTAAGACGAATGCCTCTGAGTTAACCCTTTGCACTCGAGGAATTTTTATACGAGGAATAATTATAATTTATTTTTATATGCACATATGTTTATAGTAATAATTATATTATAAAACAGGTAGTGTCTCTGATTCACCTATTAAGTGCAAAGGGTTAATATTTCATATGCCATTTGCTTCATTAAAAAATATTACCCCGTTAGTTACTTTCAACGGATTAAGTAGTATGAACCAGTATACGATCAGACACAAGAAGATTCCACTTGCATCAATGGAATTTCTATACGAGAAATAATTATATTTTTATTTTTACATGTACACATATTTATAGGAATAATTATATTATAAAACAGGTAGTGTCTCTGATTCACCTATCGAGTGCAAAGGGTTAATATTTCATATGCTATTTGCTTCATTAAAAAATATTACATTGTTAGTTACTTTCAACGGATTAAGTAGTATGAACCAGTATATGATCAGACACGAGAAGGTTCCACTTGCGTCAATAAAATTCCCTGGCTGTTCGAAAGATGAATCATCGGCTTAATCAAAGCACGCGGGACGCGCCGGGAAGAGTGGTCTCTGAACTTCAACTGTTGCGATGGCGCGAACACGCGAAGAGAAAACTCGAGCGAGAAGAGGAAGTGGCACGACGCTGGAAGCCACGAACGTGGTAATGACAAGCAAGAAAACCCGTGGTCTATCCGCGCGGGCGACGCAGTTCCTCCGCTGTGTTTTCTCCCTTTCTCCGGCTTCTCTCTGACTCGCTTGGTTCGCGAACCACGCCGTTTGCATAATCCCCTACGGCAAAGTTCACACTGGTCGCTGCTCGACGCTCGCACGCTCCCGTGGATGCCCCGAAGCACGTCAAGCGGGGCTCGACGCGACGTCGACAGCTACAACGAGCAGGATAGCGAGAGAGTCTTTCGATTACCGTCGCGACTCTTCTCGTTCTGATCCATGTTTCACGCAGCGGCGCGGAACCCCGCGAGAAGAGGCGGTACAAACTTTCCTCTCGAACTCTTTGCGCCGGGAGTTTCGCGATGGAATCCGCGGATGAATTACCGCGGACTGAGAAACTCCTCCCCCGGTAAAATTAACTGTTTCGACGGAGTCTTTAAAGATAACACGAGCCTTTTAATTCTAGCCGAGAGTACGGCTTCCCCTTACTTGATTGAAAACTCGGTATCGACGAATTAAAAGAAAATGATTTTCTTCCCTCGGAATTTCATCTCGCCGATCAGTGGATCAACATGATTAAGTCGTCGATTGATCCCGTCGGACAGAGTAAAGAATCGCGCGGGATGAAGAAGCGGGAGGGGAAAAAGGAATGGGACGCATTACGGGGAAAAATCGAGAGGCTCGAAGCCATTCTCGCAAACATAACCCAGTTACTCGATATCGCGCGAAATGATCGGCCCGCAAGCATCGAGTACGACCGCGTTCGAGGACGAGTTAGTCGTCGACAACGACGATAGAAATTCAATCTGGTTAGCACGCCTGGAAATTGGAAGAGCCACCTATCCCGGCTGATTCTAGGATACTTCGCCGCGGCGTAAAAGCACGAGCTCGTATCGGCCACATTTCGAAAAGTAATCCGGGTAGCGTACCCTTTCTCTCTCTCTCTCTCTCTTCGTTGCCGTCGCTCTATCCGGTCTTCTCAGAAAGCCTCGGTCTCGAGAACCAGCGCATCCACCGGGATAATACGAACGAGAAATTTCACACGCGAATTCGTGGTAATTCCGGTGGAATTCAAACGCCAGCGCCGGGCCGGTTAAATTGTTCCACGAGCTACTTGAGTTCCCGCAATAGATACGCAGGGAGCATCATTAAACTCGAAATCGTGTACGCAGCGGTAGTGAAGGGCGATTAAAAATTACGCGATGGACACGGAAAGGGCCGGTAATTAGGAATTACGGCCAGTCGTCGGCGTACAGTTCCCTTCGTTATATCAAAACCGGATTTCTATGAACGGCGCGCGCGGTAAAGGGGCGTGAATAGCAAATGAATCCGCGAACTTTGACGATAAATATTCCGTGTTCGCGCGCGCTATATACCTGATCGGAATGCAAATGGATTTTGGAAACTAGACTGCATCGTACCGCGTTATTTACCGCGGCTACCACTTCCCTCTATGGCTAATTATTTTGCATACACGGGAGCTCACCCTCTTTTTAACCGTACTCGCTCACCGCGATACAACGAAACAACTATTCGCTTAATTTATTTTAAGTTTCACCGTGAAATTAACATTTTACATTCGAGATCACTTTTCTCTCTGAGACGCAAAAATACATGTAACAATACGTGCGTGAAATCATTTGAAATTATTTCCAATACTCGAAGAAGACGTCGGGTACGAAGGGTTCAAGCAAATAGTTTCATTTTTTTAAAAACACATCCATTACGTGATTACAATTTTTTCGTTACTACGTGCAATTAAATCGCGGGTTCATTAATGCGCTCAAACTACGGCGTGATTAATTCCGCGCGGGTATACGTAACATCGAATTAAATTCGAGGAAGTAGACCAGGACGGAATTTGTTTCTCGGGGTCGATTCCGTGTCAAGACTCTTTCAACACTCGACGTTCGACAGGGTGGTGGTGGAAACAGATGGATGGATAGAGAGGGAACCGGTCTGAGTGTCATTCAAGATTTAACTCCAGCCTCAGTAAGATCGAAGTAAATATCTGCGAGCTACAAGTGGGAGATTTTCCCACACTCGAGCAATTCTCTAACCCTTCACGGTGGCAGCGTTCGTCTCCCTTCGCGTTTTTCACCCCGCCTACCCCCTAACCCCCCGGAAAGATCTCTTTCCACCGCCCTCTCTAATTCTGTCTGTCCCGGCTGCGCCAGTTTGCCAGTTCCGAAAGTATCGAGTAGCTTCGCAACCTGTACAATGAAACTTGAAAGGTTTTTACTAAAAAAGAAATTCCCATCTGTCTCTATTTCCTTCCTTCCCTCGGTTGTCTTATATTAACCCTTTGCGCTCGATAGGTGACGCACGGTAATTAAATTTAACTTAATTACTGTGAAATTCATGTATATTTAAAAATTATGAAGTATAAAACTTGACAGTAATTTATAATAATTGTAACAGTATAAAATAAACAGGGAAATTCAGTAAACATTCGAGAAAAATTTGCTCGAGTTGAAAGGGTTAATAGGATTGTATGTATTGTGTATAGGTTTAATTTTTAATAATTCGTATTTTCACCTGAATTATAAACTAATAAATACGATCTTTTCCATTCGCTTCATCGCCGAGGAACACCCTTGCCAAATTTGTTATTCGAGTAATAATTTAAGGGTAGTCGAAATAGCACTCAAGTTTATTTTCACTCCATTCGATAGAATCTCATTGCGCACCGTAGTTACTTGGGTAGCTGAACCTTTTTCTGGAGATGGACCGGATGTAAAAATGTGCGAGCGGGGTCTCAGTCAAAGATTCCTCACGTATAACTTAATCCGTTTGTTCCCGTCGTTTCCCCTATTTTCCCCGGTTTATGTCAATAACGCGCGTTTCTCGGCTGCTGCAAACTCACTCGAGCCCGTCTTCGTACGCACGTTGAATTTTAATCGGGCACGGGAAGCGGCGTAAGCGAGAGAGAGAGATAGGGTTTAGCGAACGAGCCACCCTTATTGGGGAGAATGCCAAAGTAATGAGTTTCACCCGCAGCACGGCTCGGCGCATCCATAAAGAAATGTAGGCTACGCCGGCGCGGCGTGTGGAATGTTACAATTTTTATGCCGCCCGGTGCTCGCACAGGTAGCCGTATCAGCACGTGAGAACGAACCACGAGACCCGTGCCGGCGTAGTTCACCCTCGGAATAGTTCGAAGACAAACACCGCCGGATTCTCGAATAAATTGCACCGCAATTTCGTTTTATCTCCTCGCGAGAGCATACTTTTTTATGGGAATGGTTCTGGTAATTGGTTCTGTGATATGAACCGATTACATTTTAAATTTCATCGTAGGTAGGATCCTCTAAAGCGTTCCGCAGAATTATGCCTTTTATGAGAGACACAAAACGCCTCTGTTTAATATAAAAAGGATATGTTTATGTCCTTCCTGCAAAATAATTGTTTACGCTGATGCACCGCGTTTTTATGCTGACTTTGATCAAATATACAATGGCTCGTACGTACGAAGAATAATAGAAGCAGGACGTCTGACCATATACGTCTCATACTACTTGCGCTCGTATTCCTCCTTCGCACGATTATCCTTTCACATTTTTAATTACGAATTGCACGAGGAAACCTGAAATCTAATTTTGTCAAGATCTGGGAAATCAAGATTAACTTACAGATACCCCAGATTAAAATTGAAAAAAGTTTAAAAATATCTCAAGAGATGCATTTCACCTGGAAGCTTGATTATATACTTTTTTCATGTCGCTACCTTCGTAATCCAATTACATTTATTCCACTTAATCCTTAAGAGAAATAATTTCGTTGGCCACGTAATGTCGTTACTTAAAACCTTATTAATACTAATTAATTTCGAAAATGCAAAAATCATTTTAAAACCGAACAGGATTGCGATTGAAATTAAAGACAGACACGGTCTATACATATTTGTGTTCGATAACTGAATATTAAAACGAGGGTACAGGAAACTCCCGCGTATTTATTCGCCTTCCGTTTCTATTTCCTTTAGAACGTCATCGCTATTTAAACTCTCCTTGCTGATAATTTATTACTATTTCGCCGGTACATCCGGTTTGCAGAACGCGGTCGATGCGTTATATCGTTAATCAAGGAAACGGGCAAAAGAGGATAGCGCAAAAGATGAATGTGGTTCGAACGTGGAGGTGCGAAACCGAGGATTAAGAGAGAGGTGGCGAGAATAAACGGAACGAAGGAAACAGAGACGTCGTTATCGGCCGTGTTCGAGCTCGGCGCGAGGGTAAAGGATGTGCAACAGGAATTATTATTAAATTTCCGAGCGGCGATCGATTCTCGTTTCCAGCCGAGCTCGTCGTCAAACGCGCGCGGTTAAATCATGCCGCAGATTAAAAGCAAATACGCGAATTTCTCGCGCTAATCGATCCGGTTTTCCAACGGTCTCCTACCGCCCGCCGCGCGCTCCTACGTCGACGTCATCGCTGGTGTTTGTTGTCCCGGCGACGAAACGGCCGTCTCTTTGATCCGACGCGTCTTTGTCGCTTGTTTTAAAGCGCTGCTGCTGCCTGCTGTCTCTCCGCGCTGCGTCGTCGTCCCTTTTTCTACCTCGTGTTTCCCTTTTGCGAACGTTACCTTCCGTCAACTCGCTTTCCCACATTTTTCTCTCATTTTTTTTTCCATCACGTTTTTCGCGCGTCAGAAACGCGGCACGTGTCGATCTCGCGCTCCGATTTCGCATATCCGCGAGACAGAGAGGAAACGAACACGGGACGGGCGGGGTTGAAGCGGAGAATGGAAGATTTCATACGCGAGGGCCGAAGAAACGGAACGCGAGCCGTGGAAACTGAGAGTCTAAAAAGAGAATCGGACATCGAAAAGATCTACAAAGAGAGTGAGAAACAGGGATGGGAGGAGAGGCCGGGAGGGGGAGACGGTCGGAGCAACCGAACAATACAGTCATCGCTTGAAAACTCGGCCAGAGACAATAAAACGGGGCTCCGGATGGAACAGCCTCTTTTCCTTCTCGTTATCCTTCCCTTTAACGAAAATTGAGCTCGTATCCACCCTAGTGGCCCTAACTGATACATATATTGCCCTTGAACTCTTTGGAAAAGCGAAGTGGACTTAAAGATGAGCGATAGAAAATCATGAAAGGATGTACTTGCATATGCAATATCTTGTGAACAATCTGTCTGTAATAAAATATAGTTCCTCGAAATTAATTAGAAATTTGAATTCTTTGGCATTGAGATATTTTTCCACAGTAATTTGCTGAATTTCTTATTTTATATTTTAAAGAAGAACAGTTCCTGTGTGTTGATGTTTTATATGATATTATATTAAATGATTATAATATAAAATTATTATTAATTTTTCTTGGTTTTTCAAATTGATATAATTATATAGATTAAATTTCTTTTCAAGTATCTATGAAACCGACTAGGAAAATCTTCCTGCAAGTTGCGATAATTAGGACAGTTCGCTGAGGTTTGGACACTGTTAAGATACAGTGCCTGGGCTCTCGAAAAGTATGGCCAACTTCTACTTGTCGTTCTTACCGTCGCGTCGGTACAAACTTTCCAACTGTATCCTCAAAACTAGCTGTAATGGCCGTACGAACTGTCATTCCTTGGGTAATTCGAAACGTCACCGGGATATGGAGAAAGTAATGTAATATAAGTTATTTGCCGGAGTAGATTACGATCGGTTCAACCAACAAGGATTGGAAAGTTTCTTCTACTCGCGCCGCGTCGAGAGTTGTTCGACAAAGAACGCCGAAGGGAAGATTGAAAAACAACATTTCTTAACTTCCCCGGAAGTAGTTTGCTACTTCCGTATTTTTAATTGCCTGCTACAGACGGACGCGCGGAACTCTCAAAAACTGTTGGAATTGAAATTTATCTGTTTAGCAGACTCGTAAAAGCGTTTATGAATAAATGTAAAAAATAAAAATTCAGAAATTAATGCCGATTTATCAAATACAAATGATAGCTGAAATATTATATCAGAAATTCGTTCAGATTTATTTATTACCATCAATGAAAAGAAGTAAAAAATTTCTGTATCTATAATTATAATGAGAAGGAATCATGGAATTTTTATTTGACAACCGCTGTCCAAATTTATTTGTCGATTCTCCAACAAATGCCCACAATTTATTCTTATAAATGTTATTTATACTTTAATTAATTTCAATATGAATTCATTAGACTTTAGTAGCCTATCTTCTATCCATATATATCACTGAACGAGACACATTAAAAAGAGAAAATGGTAGTCTATATCAAGTGAGAAGCACATTACTGCTTGGCCACGTTTGTTCCATTTCGCGCCACGTCCGGTCCGTCAAGATACAATTCGTTACGTTCGCGAACCACGAACGGACCGTCGTAAATTACGGTAACTAGCGCGGAACGCGAATTTATTGTATCTGCAGGTAGATAGGCCCGCCCGGTTATTATGCGAACTGACCGATTGCCTTTAATATTCGCGCCAGCTGCTGCTGCGCGGCCTCGGCCGTCGTTCGTTTCCCGCCGTTGGTTGTTCCTCCTGGTCCCCGAGACGTATAACCGATAAAAATGAACTCCCGTTTCGATTCCAGCCGCGTCATTATTTTCAGCTCACTCTGTCATCGCTGCTACGCGCGAGCGAAATTATGAATGGTTAGAGAACGAATTTGAAAGTTTGACGCATCGACGAAATAAGTTTCAGCAATGAATAATTTCGAATTTGAATAGACGTGACTTCTTTTTTAAATTACGAATCGCGTGTAACTCGCGAATATTCGTTCCGTGGGAGTAGGCGCGAGGCTTCGCGGCCGACAAGAGGATCCGCGTAATTTTTGCCGATTGAAAAGCTCCGGAGCAACGAGAGAAAAAAGGAGTAGGAAAAGCGTCGCGTAATCCAGTTTTATCATTTAGCAGCGTGGGGTTGAAATTTCGCTGAAACTCGACAGTTCGGCTGCGTTGCGGTATAAAGCGCACCCAATATGCGCGACGGGTTGGATCTAGCCTCTCGCTCCTTCTTTTTTTTCCTATTTTAGTTAGTACATCCGTCGTCGTGCGGGGAATACAAAAATGGGAATGATAAAATTGAGAGCACGCGTCGGTCCGCCTCGAGGAATCAACTCTCCTTTTTTTTTCTCCTATTTCGTTACGTATGGCATGTAACGAATGAAATATTGTGCGCTCCATGACGATGCGATTTCAAACTCGGATGTTTCGGTTCTTCCCTTTCAGATGTTTTTCGACGAACGATTTTTATCGTCCTATAAAGCGGATTTAAATAATAATTGCAATACCTCGTTTATCGCGATTTCAACCGTTACGAAATATTTCAAGCTGGTCTCGTGGTTCGTGTTTAGTCAAGCCATAATTTAATATATGATTTTTCGTTCGGGAACGAACGATCGGTGAGAAATGTAAATTATTAAATCAGGGACAAAGGTTAATCGGGAAATTAACCGCGATTACCGGTTCGCGCAGCTATTTATATTCACCGCTTTCAAATGTCAGCCTTTATCAGTACAGATTAAAGCGTCGTAATTAGGTCAGGCTGATTAGAACAAAACATCCCGTTGCGACTGCAAGCCGGCTCTCTGCGATCGTGTGTAATTATAAGCGGGTTGCTATCACCTCCCTGCCCCATGTACCTAACGTTCTCGATCGTTCGAGTCACATGGCTCCTATACCATACATGGTATCCACTTTGTAGTAAAACTAACAACCAACGTAACCACATCGTGAAGATTGTTCGTTAACACTGGAAACCTTAACAAAGAAGTGTAACTTAATCTAATTTTCCCAAACTTAATTCGCGAAAAATAAGTGACGACAATTTTCACTAGTTTTATGAAATCAATTATATATGGTTAATTAAATTTAATTTAATTACTATAAAATTCATATATATTTAAAAATTGACAGTATTTTCATATAATTTATAATAATTATAACAATATAAAATAAACACAGTAAATATTTTGAGAAAATGTCCTCGAGTGCGAAGGGTTGAAAACAAATAGAACTTCATGAGAAAAGGAAGTGGAATACAAGTTATCAGCGGATGTGATACTGGCAGAGAAATTGATTTCTTGGTATAGTCCCACGTTTCCACTCTTGCTCGTTCGTTTCAATTTTTTCGCGCGCACCCGACGGTGTACAAGCGGCAAGGGAATTTTTAATAACAACGCTTGTCAGAAATCTTCTCGACAACGTCACCGGCATTCGGCGCCAGCCAATATCGCGTGAACCCGGCTCGGGCCAGCTTGAAACGTTTTAGCAGCCGGCATCTGCCGACACGATGAACTCTCTTTTTACGAAGGAGAAGCCGGCTCGAGGACAGCCAGCTCGAGAAACGAACGGAACGGGTAGGTAAGGGCCGGTAGCCATATCCGGTTGAAGAAAAAGAATTAAGAATCTCGAGAAAATACGACTGCCGTGTAATTTAATTTTATTAACGAATAAAAATATAATAGGATTGTAAATGTGTAAAATTTGATTTCACTTGAGAGACACGCGAGAAGTAAGTTTGATAAAGGGCAGCGTTAACAAGTAAATTATTCTGATAAATTACTCGTCGCTATTAATTTCAATATTTTAAGAATGATAATCATGAGTAACGCAGGAATATGACAGACGTTGTGATTATAAAGTTCAAGCGTAAATTTTGTATCTAGAGACGTTATGTCCGCATACACGTATTATGCAAATGAAGTAAAACTTTGTTACCGGGATGTGAGGAATAATAATAATAAGCTGTAATAATAATAAGCCCCGGGCGCTAATAATTCTTCGGGCGGGATTATTTTACCGCGTCGGGAGAGCGTACGAATTGTCGCGCGACCGTTTCAAATCCGAGGTAAATGTATATGCCGGCTCTAAATAAAATAGACCAGGCAGACACAAATCTGCGATTTCATTCATCGTAGATACGAGGAAGACAAGGGAAATTCTCACGCGGCAGCGTATTCTTGACAGCGAGTGAGAAATGCGAGTTCCGCTGAACAATTTAATAAATTTCAACCGTGCGAGCCGGACACCGTGCGATGTATCTTCTTCCCTCCCCCCTCTCTTTCTCTCTGTTTTTTAACAATTTCCCCCCGCAACAATGTTTGTAAATGAAAAAGAGGTGGACGCAATGTAAACGGTCCGTTAAAGCCACGCGTGCACACAGGAAGCGATAGGTGTAGCGTTCGGCGTGATATTTGGAAAGCAAATAATCAAACGTGAATTATTAGAGTATCGCTGGGAAATTTTCTGTAAAACGGCGAACGAGAGCTCGTTCCATTTGCGCGAAGCCGTGGGATCGCGCATTTCCCCTGATTGAATGCAGTTCTCGAATTCCCTTAAATCATAAGTTCCGCGAGTGCAAGTGCTCGGTACGCGCACAGAATGAAAACACAATAGCCGCGGTAGGTTTTCACGGTAACGAACCCGTGTACGTATGCACGATGCAGCGGTGTTGCCCGGGTCGTTTTGCAACGCACGTGCCGATGATATTTTCATCTTTGCTCGGACGATTGTTTCTCGCGCGTGGCACCACGCAAGGGCACCGATGAATTCACGAAATGGATGAATTAAATTGAAACAACTGCGACGGGGTATAACGCAGATTTATTTGCCCGCGCGAGTAATGGAACGCGTAACGCACACACGCGCGCGCGCGCGCGATAGGGGAGAGATGAAAAACAAAGGAGAATATAGGAACGGTAAAAAAAAATACAAAAAAAAATGGGTCGCAGACTGGGTGACAAATTATCGAGGCTTCGCTGCCGCCGCGCGTTATAACTCAAACGCATTGCAAACACGAAAGAATTTTTCAAACATAAACAAGTCAGGTGCGTGTGTGCGCTGCGGGTGTATGGGCGTGCAAAACGTCGAGTCGGGAGAACGATCAAACCAAACTAACAGCTCATCCGTGATAACTCTTTCGTTTACAAATAAACACGAGCGAAAAATTATCGGTTTCTATTGTAGTACGTGACCAAGTTCGAGCGGCCACCGGGAAATCCATGGGAACGAGGGGTTAAAGCGCGATCGTCGGTCAGTAGAATAAAACCGTCAGGATCAGACAAGACAAACGGCGTCGTATTATTCAAAAATTGATTTCGATCCGGGCAAACACTTCGTTTGCGGAACGGATCTACGAGGATTGATTTAACCTTGCAATCAATTATTAAATGCATCGCTGAAGCGGAAATGATTGATTAATTCTGAATTTATGTATATCTCCTCTCAGTCGATCACCTTCATTGGTGTGACTTTCACGAAGTTTAAAATGAGATCTTGCAGTATCTATGGAATCGTTTAATGCACGTTCTGAACGTACAGCTGGGGACAAGGAATCATAGCCAGTTCAGGCTTGTGTGTGTGTGTTTCCTAGGAGGATAAGATTCAAAATTAATGATAAACCTATATTGATATTGGTTGACATAATGACATGATTTTGACATTTTAATCTGCTATGATGCTCGATGTTAATTTTGATTGATTTCATAATAATTATGATCTTTAGTGAAGCTCAGGACATAAAATTGACGACGAACGGTTTCATAGAAATAGTCGCAGCCAGGCAGGAATTAAAGTTTGATTAAAGCCCTAATCTAAAGTAGCAATTGGTTTATTGTTGCCCCTTTCTCTATTGCCGGCAAATAAAGCAATCATTCTTAAGAAGATGAAAAGTCCCCGATTCTGAAGTCAGGCCATTCATAAAGTTGGCTTCCACTCGCAGGATTTCGAAATCTCGGATTCCCAAGATTCCTCTTTCCAATTTCTTGCTTTCCTCCCCCTTTATTCTCGTCTTTACATCGACTTAATGAAACCCCTACTATTCCACGTTGTCTATCCTTCGCTGCTGCTCGATCTTCGCTCTTTAACAAAATTGCTGCGCCAGTAATTACGATTTAACATTGAAGTTTTTCGTCATCCCATCGTTCGTACGAAAACTTCGCAGCGTTCGATCGAATGAAGGCGTATAAATCAAATAACATTTAAAACTAAGCCGACTTTTCCATTTACGTTTCCGGGCCTTCGGTCGTCACGTCGATTAAGTGTAGGAATGTAAACTAGAAAAGTTTGAATGATCTTCAGAATTGAAAAGTTTGGGTATCTTCCAAAGAAGAATTTTATCGGTCACACTCTACATGCTACAGAGAATTTAAGATCGAATTTGTTTAGATAGCCGTTAGATCGTATCGTTCGGTCGGGTAATAATTTAAAAAGCAGCGAACAATTTTCTTCCAATCCTCGCACGACCTCGTTCAGAGCAACGATATCGATAATTTCACGGTGTTGCACGAATTTATCAGATTGATCGTAAATCAAGTTAGACGTCCTATTACTTTCTTAAAAGAGGGACCATTACTTATAGACGTATCGAGTAACGAGCCGCGATACGTATGGTGTATTTATGCAGCGCAGTAATAACAAGTTTACCATGGAACATGCAACTGCCAGTTTGTATTTACATTCAACCAAGGAAACTTACGCCAGGGAAAACTTTGCTCGCGCTGCATATCGTACGTGCAGTTATAAAGCTTGATTTTAGAATTATGAACGCCGAGGAACTGCGATTGATATTTAATAGCAACCTCTGACTTATTAAAGCACCCATTTCCGTGTTTCAAATGTATGTTTATCTCCGAGAAGATGAAACCATTTAAGCTTCTACGCTCCGTCTCTCATAGACCATTATAAAGACATTTTGTGTTCTATTTAAAAAAGCTTTCAAACATACAAATGATATCCATAATAC
>SHCU01000150.1:5380-24991 GCA_004307685.1 Ceratina australensis | reverse complement strand
AGAATCGACTAACATTAACAGGAAGACATGGTCTCAACGACCTGTCTATGACCGATTAGTATTCCACGTTACTGTGCGAAAATTGATGTATCGACTCGTGTAAAATGATTTACTTGCTTCATTAGTGAGGGGAACAGAGATGGTAAAATTAATCTGGTATGCTTTGTTGCAAGAAACGTTATTCGCTTTCAGAAAAAATTCTAACCCTAAGAAATAACATATAATACTTGTTTCGGTACTTACTTTCTTGCCGTCCAACTCGTGATTACCCTGTGCCAACACTTTGTCTACACTCGCAGGATCTGCGAACGTGATGAATCCAAAACCCCTGTAACACAAAACGAAGCATACATCAGTAAATTCGTTCGAACTAAAATGATCAATTTAAATATAGAATTAATACTGCTTCAATTCAATTTCCATCATTGAAATGGATCTAATAATTCGTATATACATCAACCGTGCTCGTACGTGTAACCCTTTCGTGACTTAACGTCAATCCGAAGAATTAACACCCTTTCCTCAAGAATTAACAGTAACATGCCCTGCAACGGACAAGAGTCACGACACCGCATTCACGAAATTATTTCGTCGTCCGTGGCGGCTCTTTTTCCGTGGCGAACATATCACCCCCGGGAGCGTGGGTTAAGGCACGGGGGTAGAGGGAGGGTGGAACGGCGGCGCGGAACGAAGTCGGGCGCGCCCGAGCGAAACAAATATCGGCCGGCGTCCGGTGCCATAAATTTCGCGCGGGACACCGTGTACATACAGATACATTAAAAGATAGTTTGCCGAGGAGCACGAAGGAGCCGGCGATCTCGAGTGTCTCGCAACGGGGCGGAACACAAAACACGGCCGGGGTTGGTGGAAGTCGCGCGCGCGTCACGATTGCGCGGCCGGACGCAAAGCGGTTTGCATTTTTCATGCCGGGGCTCTCCTGTGCAGTTATTGAAAATATTTACATGTTATTTATGGGGCACACATGCCCCAGGAACCGAACGCGCCAATTCCTCCGACGCGTTTCAGAATACGCTGCATCGTTCTCTGTTACGTCTTCTCGCCCGGGCTAAGGATACGGAGACTTAGATGAAATGGCACAGCTTTGCCTCCAACGTCCCGTCGTTTGTCGAGCACCCAAGCCTCTGTTTGCATCGCCGTGTTTTTTGGAACTCAAGAGGAATTGGAATTTTTCTAGACGGACGGAGATATTTTCCTCAGTTGTTTTTCCGCTGTATTTGCATACGTGACGCGAGACACCTCGTAGTTTTTAGTCGCGTCGAGAAGACTTCGTAGGTTCGCGAAATATCGATTCAGACGTTTTCGTAGGATCCGCCAAGCGCTTTCGCGTTAACAATTTTCTCACTACCATTCGCAGAACCTCGGATTGAATTTTTTATGGTACCAATCCCCGTCTACCAACCCCTGTCTGTCCTTGTCGGGTTTCCC
Source organism: Ceratina australensis (assembly GCA_004307685.1). NCBI lineage: Eukaryota > Metazoa > Arthropoda > Insecta > Hymenoptera > Apidae > Ceratina > Ceratina australensis. The sequence continues at coordinate 23,545 of SHCU01000150.1, read as the reverse complement.
CGTCTGCGTCCAGTCGACTTTTCGTGCATCGAACGAGCCGATCGAATCGCACGTGTGGCTGCCTTCGAGCACGCGATACACCAGCCAAGAGATACACCTACCTACCCACTCGAAATGTTGCCCCCGTGGAGTCCCGGTGTCGCGTGAACTTCGACCATTTTTGTACCTCGTTTGCTGGGATTTACGAGCCACCGGGATACGGTATCGTGGACTGCCGAAATTGGCAGATTCTCCGGCTTGTTTGCGGAATCGAATGTCACGCTCAAGCGGCCGGCCCGGTGCAACTTGATTTACGCCGATCGCTTTCAGAAGCGGACAACATTCCCGGCTAAATTTCTGAATCGTGAATGCCCGTTCATTTGAATTTTACATTACGTCTCAAAATAAATAAAAGCGTTCTTTACTCGTTGGAACTTTTGCATGTAGGTCAGTTAAAAAAAGTAGACGATCTTTTCTAAAGCATAAGTAATCGTGTGTCATCAAATGAATCTCGGCTTCGAATCCAAATACACCAGGCGAAGTTTGTTGACGTACCGAAGAGATTGTTTGAATCAAGCTCCAACAATATTTCCGTGTGCATACTGTAGCCGAACCGGCTTTCGTATTCAAGCATTTACTTAGACTCGTACCCACTGCACATATATCATCACTGTTCAGTTCTCTCTGCTCCGTGACAGCATCCTAACTTCCATAGATCCCCACATGTAATAACAATACCGTACGTACAATAACTGTATCAAGCAATAAATCCATTAGTGTCGATAAAATCATCGACGATCAAATCTGCACCGACCTATTTAGACATTTGCTTCATCGGTCAACAGAATCATGATGGTATTCGTATTATTCCAAACGTGATGTCATTTAATATATTTGGTAGGAAATTAAATCAGAAAATTCATGCTTGCGTAATGATAATCATTAATTAGGAAACGGTAACATGTAATGTGTTTTAATATCATAAAATCGGTGGTTGCTATTTAAACGGTTTCGTTTCGCGAGATACGTATTAAAACGGATAATTTGATTAATTTAGAATAATACATATCACCCCGGGTGATTATTAAATTCTTTCATGTAAAATTGAACGAACATTCGAATTACAATACCGCCGGTACTAAAATACCACTTCCAACGCTTCAGGCACTCGAATCGATTTATTTCGTGCAATCGTTAAAATTGATTATATCGTCGGCAGCCCGAACGATGTTATTTAATAGAATAGTGTTCAATAAATCATTATTGTATCAAGCACTTTCAACATTATCTAGTACCCACTTAATGATAAAATACAAAATTAATACAATTCGTATCGATTACAAAACCATGGAGTTTCATGGTAAAATTTAAGTCAATGAAGTTCAACAAAATTTTGGAAATTTTTTAAGTAACCTTAGTAATCATGTTAGTCTGTGATAAAAATCATATAGGATTTCTGTAAGTGGAACTGACGCGCTGTTAGAAAGAGAAAGAAAATTAGGATTACAACCCCTATTTGTCCATCAGTATTTCGTCACATGAAGTTAACATATTGTGAATGACTACAATTTAAATATCGACAAATTGAATTTATGATTTAATAATCGTTATTAGAGAAAGCGGTGTAGTAGGGTTTGTCCCCTTTCTCTCTATTGGCGAGACACGTTTGTGATCGACTTCTCTATCTATATCTCTGTGGCGATATCTCAGGTTTTTAATATCAGCATTCATTTTTTTAAAAGGTCCGTGGGACTTCGTATTACTCACGGGAATGGAATAAACCATCTCCGCTCGCGATTTCGCTGACGATTTATCCGCCTACGGGTAGTACGTGCGTTTCGGCAGAGTGGATGTGTATGTGGCCGGTGCAGAATTTTGAAAATTCTCGCTCGACCGCTGCCGGGTGCGACGCGACGAAGCGCGGCGTGGAAACAACAATCGTGGCAAACGAACGCCGGCTGAATCGGCAGTCGTCCAATCAACATTAAAACACCAAACATCGCGCGATACCGAATACCGAGGGAAAAACAGTGACTGACCAACAACGCGGCATCGGCAGCTACGCATTTACATGGGTTTCGGAAACCCCTCTACCCCGCGGTAGCCTCTGTCCTTATATTCCTACTCGCTCCAGCCGCGTTTTACGACTTCCTGTTTACGACGACGAGACGCGGCATCGCTCCGCGCGAAACATTCATCGATATCTCGTAATTACATCTGTTCTTGCCACATCTGTTCCTCGTTAAATCCGAAAGAGATAATACCCGGTGAAATACGTTTCGACGATACTTCATAATTTTCCGCTATTGTCCCTGAACGAACGTTAAGAAAATCCGAAATTTTCAAACCATCCTGGATTTCTAACCGTAACAAATATTAACACATTCGCGACCGGGAAATTTGTTTCGTTTCTAATACTGAGTACCGGCAAAAATAATGAAATTCTGAAACTGGTTGCCGCAAACTTGTATCGTTAAAACAAGGATAAAAATGATAAAATTAATTTTGAAATATGAATGTTACAATTACGCGTTGTTTAAGATGAAAAGATTTTTATAATTTTTATACTTGCTTTATAGGCAGACGATAGACGATTTAAAATGACGTGAATTCACGTCAGCGGTCGCGAATGTGTTAATGACATCGAGTTTAGAAATACTGAAACTCTGTAAGACAATTCCGAAATGTATTCAAATTAAAAATATCTCGTCTAATCGGTCGGTCGATTATCGCCTGCGGCACGTCACTCCGGCTGTTGAGTGCAACAAGAAGAAAAAACAAAGAGATAAAAAAAATGAAGATCTTCCTTAGTGGCTAGGATGAAAAAGGGACGGGGCGGAACGGAGTTTCGAGCCCCGTGGCCCGCCACTTGTCACTCGACCATTGTACGTGAATAATCTATAAAAGGCTGAGTAGAAGGATGGCGGCTGACGTGTCCCTTGTCTACTTGAGCACGGCTTCTACGATCCTCTACTTTTCATCCTTGTCTAGCCGGCGCGGCTGGTAAGGCACTCCGTCCCCGTCTTAACCGCCCCGCCGCCTCTGCCTTTACTCCCCCTTTTTCGAGGCAACTCAGCCTCCACGGGAAGAGTGTCACGCCGGGCTGACGCGATGCATTTGTTTGTCGCGGCACTCTCTCCGCCTTCAACGCGCGGAAAAGTGCTCTCGGCGGGGCTGCGAGGCCGGCCGAGATGGATGGCGCGGGTGAGAGAATCCGCGGCGATGAAATCAGGTGAAGCCGTGTTTATTTGAACGCTAATGGTGTAGGAGAAGGATTGTCGGTTAACACAAAAGGGCGGACCGGGGGAGCTAGTCAATGAGAAAGTTACAATCTTTCCTTTCGACTAAAAGTATGAACTTGCAAACGAGTTTATGAACTTATCTGTTAGCTGATTCTTTTGTTAAACGGGGAAATCTTTTTTCTCGGAGTAATTTATGTGCAGGTAGACTTTCACGATTGGGATAAAGTGTAACGACGACGGGAACAAAGTTGCGCGAAGGTTAAAGAGGTACTTTATTTGGACTCGTTGGGGTCGACCTCGAACATTGCGAGGGTGGATGGGATAATGTCCATCAAAGTGAAAGTGGAGAGTTTAACAGCCGTGTCACTGCTTTAAGATGGCCCGTGTTACGTTCTACTTTGAGGAATACCATTTAAGGATTAATGTATAGAAGCGAATAATTGTAACATCAAGGCAACTATTATTGTGTAATTACAAAGAGAGAATAATTTTCAGTTTACGAGTGGCAAGTGGAGATTTAATTGCGGTAGATAAATTCGTGATCGATAAAATTGTGATCCGATCAATTGCGAGGTAACAGTGTTTCCTGTTTAGTTACAGTGCAGCGAGAGGAGGAAAAAGATGAACGATAAGTACAGCGTGCCGCGATAGAGGGATAACGTCATAATAAATCTGCAGAGTAATCTTTACGCCGAGATAATGAGATTTTTTATCACCTTTAGTCGAATGGAGTCTTTGTCAGAGATAACGAGCTCTGAAGCGACAGGAAAAATTATAGGCTAAGAAAAGGAATTTTACTTTAAGTTCACTAAATGTGAATGGAAAGAGTCCTCGCCACTCTCGCGAAGGGGGACAGGGTTTTGTGGACACTTTTTAATCTCCAAGTACTCATCGCAGAGTTTGATGCGGACATTATTAAAACAAAAAGTCGTTCCCTTTTCCTCTGAACGTTATCTCCGCCGACTTTGCCAAGTAAAAAGTTCGAATCATAAATGGTTGATAATATTTTATTTACTCGTATAATTGTCCTCATAATTTCAACATCTCGGGAACAACGAAAATTAAATTCCCGTGGAAAAGTGGACTGCGACGTTAGTCGCCGTGCATGACCTTAATCCCGAGAGAAAAAACAACTACTCGCACCCAAATCCTTATACCGTTCTCACGTTGCTATCTGCACCTATGTTTCCCTCGGAATGAGATTAGTTTCGGAATTGGTATTGCCGAAACTTCCGGGAGGAACATTTGGTTCAAGACTCGCTTGAACTTTCGGTATATAAAAAGACGCGACGTACGCGTTTCACATTTAATTTCCGAATTCCAATCCGACAACAATCGAGCAGCGGAACAATATACTCCTTAATTAGTTTTACACGAACTTCCCTTGTACGGCTTAATGCCAACTTAACGTTTGCATTTAAATGGTAAAAAGGAACCAATAAACCTGGTAAATGTAGCCAGCGCGTCGCGGCGAATCGTTGCAGCGTCGTATCGCGGCAGAAGGCATTGCCGTAGCTCCAGGATCAAGGGAATTTACCGCAACGAACAGGGATAGGGTATATCATGCACGTTGCGAACGAACACGACTGGATAGGTAACAGAGAACCGGGAACCGGTAGCAGGGTGTGTGTGAGAGAGAGAGAGTGGGGGGCATAGTGCAAGAGAAAGGGGGCAAGTGTATTAGGTGTATTTATGTAGGCGGTCTCATTGCGCGCGAAGTTACTGTAAGTACCGGCAGTTACTTAACTCGACAGTTTCTGCTATTGCAGTAACCGTGGCGGTGGTAGCGGCAACGACGGCCTGCCAGCTATATACCTACTCGAGGAGAGCTGCCTTCCTTGCCTTGGAACTGAAGCTAGTTATGGACGTAGCCAGGGGTAGGAGTAACTCCGCGTAGCTACCACGATTCAAGAAACCATCTCCTTTTCCACCTTCCGCCATCCCCCGTTGTGTCCCCTCCCTCTCTCACCGCGAACTTCTTCTTCCTCCGTCTTAGTCTGTTGCTCAACTATATGGTAACTGCTCTTTAACCAACCGCCTTAATCCGCTTTTCTCTCTTCCAGGCGAAGACAATCATCCTACCCTGTGTATCCCAAACCAGTCTTTCGATCCACCGTCGTCTCTCGCTCGGTCATCTTCCCTTGCAATGCGTCTGTTCTCCCGATTTATAATTATAGACTTCACCGTCGTTTCAACACTTGGCAATCGTTCGTATTTCCGCATATGTGGTATTTGAAAATCGACGCCGATCGCGTCTCGTGGCGTAAGTATGAGTGCGAGAATAACTGCGTACGAGTGTGCGAATCCTAGTGCGTGTCACATAAGAGTGATTGAAAACGGTGATTGGTAAGAACGTACGGAAAGAGCGAGAAAGTAGGAGTGAGAAAGAGAGAGAGAATGCTAACGAGAAGGGAGTGATTAGGAAGGACGAGTGTGAGTATAGAAGGAAGTGTGAGCACGTGAAGACTATTATATAGTAATACTACGATATACGAGTTTAATTTGTTCCGTAATCTTCCTCGTACGTCAAATTGCTCGTATCTCAATGCAATTTTTGCACACGACATCAACATGCGACTCGCATGTTGGTGCAGCGGTGTAGTGTGCGATTCCTGGTATCTCCAACCTTTCTGCCATCTCAAAGCAAAATATCGCTCTCTTGGCGTCTCGTATCTCAAAACACTTGTATATCAAGGCACTCGTATATCGAGGTACCACTGTACTATACTTATATAATAAATTAGTGGTACAAGCCTACCTGTATAATTTATTTTATTCCTACACAGAGATTGACCCATCGAATTTCTTAAAACATTTTCAACCTACGGACGATAATACAACTGTCATCGGGGGCAGCGTTTCGAATCGAATTACAAAGAGCGCGTAATAACGCTCCGGCTCCGAATGCGTCGAACCGCGGCTCGTGCTTTTATACACCCTTCCAGCTTCTTCCCTACGGCCGGTGGTGGGTTCCCGCCTCCTGCCACCGTCTTGCTCGCCTTAATGACCGGCTGAATATTTATAAAGTCGACATCGTCGGCGGTGGTCGGTAGCAAGGCCGTGAAAGCCACCGCGTCCCATGGAGTTTCATTGTAATTGCCCTGTTCTTCTTGACTTTTCCTTGAAACGGGATCCCGTTGAATTGCATTATGCAAATCGCAATCTCTCTAAGTCACCTCGTCCGTCCGCTGCAGGCGAACGGAGCCGCGCCGCGACGACGGCCTGGTACGAGGGCCGGAGGTGAAAAGAAAAGGAAACGGGTCGGTTCCAGCCGGAAAAACGACCAGGAAAATCTGGTTGATCCGTTTTCCCCTCCGAATCCCGTCGGCGCGATAACGACCACCGGCGCTGCTTCGACGCTCTAACGACGAAATTATGGTCCGCATGCATAATCGGCGAGCGGCCCGGCTCATCGCGAGATATTCTCGCGCGTCGATTACGCCGTGCCTGTAATTAAGCCCCGAGTTCGAAAGAAATAGTCGGAAGAAGTTGACGAAGTTGCTCTCAACGGGAATTGATTGAAACCGAAAAGAAACTTTCAGCTGTTCCTTCCCTTATAACGTTTCGTGCCTGTAAATCGTATAACAATCCCATAAACCGATTCCCGAGCATAGATTGTTTAGTTTAAAGCGCACGGCTTTTAGGCGACCAGATTTGCTAATCAAACTCGTCTAAAAACATGAAGCAATGTCTTTTTTTTCCGCAGAGAATTCTATGCATTCCAAGCAACTAGTATATGCATTTCAGATGCGTCCAGATAAGCGAAACAATTTATATTTCTTCCAATCTCGTTCATGAATATCTCCGTCGCGGAATATATCGCAAACTGCGATCGTCTTTAAAGGTAAAAAAAAAAAATCATAATTAAAACAATTTATTCCGTTGCATGCCACGAAGGTGGACGCGGCGGATAAGGGAAAAGGGAAACGAAGTTACGGTGACGAAAAGGGGTGGGAAGAAACGAGAACGAAAATTCGCAGCATTCGCTCGGAATGATGAGCGGACGTAATTTTCTAATTTCATTACATTTTTAACTCGCGACAACTTTTTCTTGCCTCGAGCGAGCGGACGGCCAGGCGGCCAGGCGAGGGGGGATCGGAGACCAGGTGGGTAGGAGCGAGAGGACGCATGGAACGGTGCACGCAGAATAGCGCGGGCAGGGATATGAATATTCATCGGGCATTTAGGCCGCGACGTAACTCAATTAGCGGCAGAATAATTGTCCGCTGTCCGACACAGAGTACAGAACGAGCTGCTACGAGGAGAAACTCCGGCCCCGCCGTTCTCTCCCTCCCCCGGCCGCCCTTATCCGATTTGCGGCAAACTCCTTGAATCGCAAATAGAATTTCAGGAAAAAACTTCGTGATAAGGTAGACTCGCGCGATTATCAAATGTGTAACGAATCTATCCGAACAAATAAAAATCAGTATAATAGAGAATCACACGATTCGGTTATTGTGAAATACGATTATTCAATCGAACAGCTGGAATGCTGCTTTCGTCGACGATTCTCATGATAAGCGAAGCTGTGCAAACAAAAACGTGAGCGGAAAGGTAAGAGCAGGGAAAGATGATTCTTCGTTGCGCAACTCCCGATAAATAATTTATCCCCGGTATAAAGCATTACAACAATACGTCGCGAGGGTGGAAAATTAATTTCATTCCCGGATTGTCACGCACACACGAGCCCCGGCAGTCCAGTCGATCCCTTTCAAGTCTTGTCCGTCCCGCGGTACGCCGGAATTCGTTAATATTCATAGCCACGGGGGATGGTCGGCTCGGATAACGCTTATCTTGTCGCTGAAATAACTCGATAGCCCCTGTGATCCTGACTCGGCGCTTCCTCGCATCCTCGCTTCAATATTTTTTCTCCCCCGGATACGTCGACAACGCGATTCTCGATGGATCAAACGTTCCGCGTGTCTCTGCCGCGCATCTGTTAGCACAATTGTTTTCCTTCATCCATTTCAGGGAAACTACGTTTCAAATTCAATGATAAATTCATCGCAATAAATTATAAATGAACAGGCAATTAGAAAATTTGAATAATGTAAATCGTACGTGCAAGTTATTCAGTAACTCAACCGAAATTCATTCCTCAGCCGTTGAAACTACAGTCGAATGCCTGCGCACGTTCCATCGGTGTACAAAAAAGCAGGGACCTGGCGAATAACGCGGTTAGAGAGATTGTAAGATTCCCAGGATCTAGTCGAATACCGAGGATACGGTGAGACGCGTAAAGAGCAAAGGAACGGGGGAAAAAACTGGCGGGTGACCACCTGTTGATGCGCTGTTGAATATTCGTCGTGCGTCTTGCCGAGTGATTATTGTAAATTTTTCGTACATCCCGGGTGAACGCGTCGCGGTGCCCCGACCCGGCGGTGCCGAGAGAAAAGGAAAATTACGAAGAAGTCTGACGGACCGGTATCGCTTTCGGACTCGAAGCGTGCGGCGCGAAAGGATCGCAATTTGATCCTCGCACGCGGACGCTCGAGTGGAAGCGAAGGATTGAGAACGTTCCCAGGAGTACGGTCGAGTGGACGGATCGTTCGTTTCTATCCGCTGGCTGCCGCTGCCTTTCTTCCCCCCCGCGCGCGGCCTCTTCTCCTCGCGACGCCCTCTTCAAGTCTCGAGCAGACACGAAGTAGCCACTCTCCCGATTCCGCCCCCGCTTCGAATCCAGCCACCCTCCACGACCGACTATGCCACACCACTTTGATCTCCGGCTTCTCCTTCTCGCGAGAAACGTGCCCCGACGCGACGTGACGGTCGCTCTTCCGTTTCCGTCTCCCTCCCTCGCTGATCCATCTGAGGCCAGACGCGACGCGTCGCTGGTAACGTGAGCTGATTAACGCCGCGATTTCTACGTCCCGTCCTTAACAAGCCGTTTCAAACGAGACCGCAGGTTGGTTATAAAAATTTACCGAGACGCAATTTTATTTATGCTCCCGTCAAGGGAAAATGCGTTCATCCATTCTTAAAAGCGCGTAAATAACGAGTCTGGGACGTGCCAAAATCGCGAACGCCACAAATTTATTCACCCTCGGGGCGATGCTTCAACGTTTCATCGCCGACTTCAAAGATACTATCGCTGCCATCCTATTTGTTCGACCGAATCCAATCAACATCTGTTTCGTACCGCGGGTCAGCATCATTTCTGCAGTTTCCTAACGAGCAACCGGTCGATCATCTTTGGTAAAATCGAAGAAGCCCTCGACTGTCCTGCCGGTAAAAAGAATTGATAATGGAGCCTGGTCGAAACGGTTGGAAGGATGAAGATCGCGGAGATCCATGACGACGCGTCGTTCGAGACCGGCGGCGGAGGGCCTAGAATAGGAAGACGAGACGCAGCGGAGACACAGGGCGAGAAGGAGAACAAAAAAAAGGAGGAGGAGGAGGAGAAGAGGTTGCAGGACGGTGCAAGAGAATCACTTGACGCAAGAGAGCGAGACGTCGGGTGCTTGCATCCGGGGAAATGGAAGGGTAGGCTCTGCTTCCGCCTGTCTGTTGCCATAGCGACCTCGGCCGCCCTTTCGTTCAGCAAAAGGGCCACAGGCGGTAAATCTCTTGTACGTACAATAATCCTGACGTTACTGCGGCTTGCCATTTTGCAATCCAACATCGCATTCCGTCATTCGACCCTCGAACATTATTGCACTTCCGTTTCCCGCTTATCCCAACGTTCGGATAAAGATTTCAGTCAAGAAAGCATCCTGCGATTAAAGTTTTATTTAACCCCTTAGCTCATGACGTGTCAAAGGCGTGGTATGTCGATCGTGGCCAGTATCAACGAATCGTCTTAGAGATTTTGTATTTTAGTCGAACTGAACTAGTATTCATTTTGGGTCTGCAAAATCTGATTTCATCCTAAGCACGAACATGCCTGCACGTATGATAAGCATCACTGTAATTCACGAGTCGTTTAAAGCGATCACTTTCGGTGGAACTCATTTCACCTATAGAATACGATTCAGAGACGAAGCATCGACGTTTGTCCACTTCCTAAGCAGCCCAACCTAATTACAAATAGTCTTAGAGATTTTGTATTCTAAGTCGAACTGAGCTAGCACTCATTTTGGGTCTGCAAAATCTGATTTCGTACTAAGGACAAACATAGAGAACCTGCGCGTGTAATAACCATCATTGTAATTCACGAGGCGTTTAAAGCGATCACTTTCGGTGGAACTCATTTCACCTATAGAATGCGATTCAGAGACGAAGCATCGACGTTTATCCAGTCCCTAAGCAGCGGCAACCTAATTCCTGTAGGATAGACCTGGGGGCTGGAAAGTGCAAGGTCGCCGTTTCCACGACGCTTACGTACACACGGCCACGGAAAATCATGCAGACCGGGTTGGTCTCCGGATGCCAGGAATGCAATTTTCAGATTCTCGAACGCACGAGCACCGCTCGTCCTCACGAGGGCAGCCGTGGCGCATAAACGCTCGCATAGATTCGGATAAGGACCACGTATTCTGTCACCGGAAACGGGAGTAGGGTCGCTCGGAAACTGTAGCAAACTCCCGCGAGAGCTACGAGCTGCATTAGCGCATACTTGGGAGCGCGACACGCTTCCTTCCCGCATTCTGAGACGCCGCGTTTGCCCCCTCCCCCCGCTCTTCGTTCAAAAGACGATGAATACCGGCAACAATTTCGGCCGTTTTATCTGCCCGTCTCTTACCGCGATATGCCACCCTCCTGAGACCAACGCGCGTTCGTCGAGTTAATTTCACATGCGCCAAGGCGTAGCGGGAGAATTTAATTGAAGTAGAAACTGTATTGCATTTTTACGACGACGACGACGACGACAAAGAACGAACGACTGCATTTGAAACGCAAAAGGACGGAGCCCTTGAAGGAAATAAAAGTGGCGTAGGATCAAAAGGTTGCGAAGGAGCCAGACGGGGTAATCTTACGGGCGAGAAAAAGGGTCATAATATGGACGCATTTACGAGGCTCTGGCGTATCATAACGGTGCGCAGAAGTTTCGGTCGATTTGAGAAAAACGAGATTTTCATTCTCCCTTGCGCTTGGTGGACGATATTCATAAAGTGGCGGATAACGGCTGCGCGCATCCCCTCATCCACGTCGTTTTTAGGAAACGCGATAACAGTGTAGCGGCGTGCAACGGCGGGGGGGGAAAAAAAGTCGCCATAAAACCGGGTACGCGCAGCGGCGGCAGCACGCAGGAAAAGAAAAGCTAATGTTATTTCTTTTGGCTCGACGACTCCGGTTTATTTCCTTATCCTGCGGTGCATCGTTCCCTCCTACCCCTTCGTATCTGTATATTTCGCCTCCTCTCGAGTGTTGATACGCAACGATAAACATAATAATATCGCTTCCGTCTTTTGATATCCTCGTTGAGAGAAGTTTATTAAAATCCTTTTGTATACACGCTCCCTGGAACACTGTGACATGCGACCGTGATGAATTTTGCATAATATTATAAACGGCCCCGGCAACGCGGACTTTCGTGCAAAACCGTACGAGCCACTTTTATTTCATTATTTTAATGATATTGATATTAACATAACTCGTATCGCCGAATCAATTTAATTCGCAAATAAACTGGCCGGGCTAAATTATTTATTTACGTTCGTAATTCAACAGGGATGTTATAAAGGGAACGGGTTGTTGCCGCGGCAATCAGAAAATATTGTTATTACATGACAGGGCTATAAATATAGAGCTCGATAAAATCGGATTACGAAAATGGATTTAATAAAACTGGGAGGAGAGCGTCGAGGAGGGACAAGAAATAGGTTACCGTGAAGAGCGGAGAACTTGATATTCCGCAGACTTTCATCGAAAATGGATCATGTAAAGGATCGAATAGAAAGACAGGGCGGCGACCGTTCATATATCGGGGTGAACTTCTCCTCTCGTGCCTCCGGCATCGGGGATGCATCGGGAGTACCTACACGCGGACTCCTTTTAAGAGAAAAACATTCGTGCGACACGTGACAATAACGTGACACGACAGACACGTGTGCATTTCCATCGCGCCTGACGGTGGAATCGCGTATAAACAAGACGTGATATCTTCATAAAAATTATTTCATTGTTTTACCTCCCTGTAAACATGGAATACGAGAGAGAATTATTAAGTATGCATCTTTTATGAAACACAGATTCGATTTTCCTTTTTCTCTCGTATTACCCAACCCCGCCATAAATGGCTTCGTTAGAAAACGTTCAAAAAGATCCTCAATTTGCATATCGTTACGGTCTCGCGAACGAAGTTCTTATCAAGGCGTAACTTGATGTTATTGACGATCAACAGAGAAGAAAAGCGACTGAAACGATCTCGTAATCGCTGTGTAAAAAGAATAAAAAAAAAACGGGTTGGCGACGAAGTGCCGCTTTCGTCTAGCGTCTCGTTTTCCAATTTACCGCCGGGCCCGAATTATCTTCGGCATAAAACTGTTTACGATCGTTAAGTTGGTAAAGCTCTCCGTTACGCTCGCTGTTTAATCCGTAGCGAAAAAAAAACCAATTACCACCGCCGGGTGTGCTGCTCCAGCCGAGGGATGAAGACTGCCACGCTTGCAATAATTCACGTGGCGCAGCGCTTTCGCGACACGCGAGAGCAGTAACGGCACGTTGTTAATCAGCCTTGCGGCACCGCCAGGAACCAACGCCACGTATGAATAAGAGAGAGAGAGAGAGAGATAGAGGATGAAACGTGTGAGTGAACACACGTTGCAGTGGTTCTCGATTTGGTCGCAAAAATCAGCCCGAAAATCATTTTTCAATGAAAACCTTCAAATCACATTTATTATCCTTCATTTTTCTATTCGGAGTGTACGAGCCTTGGAAGTTGAATTGCGCACGGGCGAGCCGTAATCGAGATTTGCTGAATAAAAGCTGCAAGCCACCGAGTTACGGCTTCCCGCGGATATTTCGGGTCATTTTTTAATTACGGCCACGAAACGGCTTGATTCTCTACCTCTTCCCTCAGGCTTCGCTGCTCGCTGCCGAGCTACGCGCTGGTTTTCGTTGTGTCCGTGTTGCACACGGGAAACGGAGAAATCTCGAGGCCAGCAGCCGCGGCATAAAGCATTCTATTTGCATTTTATTGTTTAATATAAGTTTATGCCGGTGGCCGGAGCGCGACGCGACGTCGCGCTGCAACCCGGGCCGACGATGTGTCTTCCATCCGGGATGTGTCTTTGCCTCGTAAATGCTGGGAGCTGCGGTATAATTCCGGCAAATAAGAACATACTGCCGGGCCGGAGGGCGGCGCGTCGCCCATGCAGAGCACGCGCGAAATACAACTAAATAGCTGGAAAGTTAAGTACACTCACCCGCGAAGAGCGTTGTAAAGAGATAAATGCCCTCGCGGAGATTTTTCGGCTACGAGATTTATGGCCAGACGTGTAAAGCTATGTCAAAAACATTTCTGTGGCTCCGACTCCCGCGCTCGGATAACGTTCTCGCATTTCTCCGAACAGCTTATTGGATTCATTAATGGCACTTACATTTTTTACCATTTTTCCAATTCATTTTTTATGAACGGAATTTACATTGAATTATTACTAAAATTTTTAACAGAGTATAAAGAAGATAATTAAATCTTATAATTGACTGCGCGTTATTAGTTTGCAAGAGGGATACGTATTGTAATTCAGATTTCGGTATGTTTACCTGGCGAGGAGATATTCGTCGAAGAATGCGTTAATTTCGACACGTGTGGCGCGGTAACCGACGTAAATCGTCGCGTGCAACAATATTAATACGAGTTCTAACCGACGATCACATCGTCCTCGCATAGTAGGCGAAGCGGGGCAAACTTGCGGTCCCTCCCTCAACCGATATTCCGAACATTCTTCAACTTCCAGCGACGCGGAATCCCCGTGTTTCGACGTTCGAAAAACACCACCGCCTTTTGATCTCGCCCGTATCCCGGCACGTACGAATTTTCATATTTCCACAAACTTTTGAAAAGCCTCGAATAGGGAGGAGTCGATATTATAAGACGATATAGCTTCACGTGGAACTTTCCAGTGAGCAGCGAAAATGTTGAACGTACGGGAAGCATAAGATAATAAGAAGTAGCATAAAAATTACTCATCATATTATCTCTGAATATATTTAATTTCCTACATGAACAAATGATAAAAGAAAACCTAAATCCTCTATAGTTATTGCATAGACGAATGATATTTTTTTCGCAGTAAATTAAACAGCAAAAGAAAGGTCCTGCCAGGCCCACGTGTCCCTGTTGAAGTGTACGTGACCATGGACAAACGTGTGTCTTAGTATTAGGTATATAAGTAAAAGAGAGAGAGAGAGAGAGAGAGAGAGAGAGAGAGAGAGAGAAAGAATTGCCTGTTGTACGCAAGCTTCCTTAAGCGGTGCACAGGGACACTTATAAGTCGCTTAAAGTGGGCATTACGAGGCACAATGGAACAGAAAACGAAGGCTGAACGTTCTATTGCCCCGCGAGTCTCCTTCCGAGTGAAGGTAACAGATAACATTGTCTGCGAAGTCCGAAGAAAATGGCGCAAGAAATATATTCTAATGAAATCGTCTAGCAAATGAAGATTACTGTAATCACAGATAAAGTTCAATGGCCAACGATCGATTATTTCTATTTCCTCGAGTCACACTGACGTACTCCAGGATATGGGAATGAATTAACGCGAAGCAACGCGATAGAAACGTATTTTGTCACGCGGGATCATCCGGTTCAGGTACAAATAGCGGATAGAATTCTTCGGGTCTGTGCTCGTTGAAAATTGGTGGATTTACCTCGCGCTTTCTATCTAAATCTGCCAATTGCAACGGCGGCAACGGAATCTTGGATGTTTACTCGACGCCACCGGTGAAAAGCGACGATGTCGACGAGATGCAGAGGAAACAGAAAATAGGAGGAAGAAGAAGCGCGTAGAAAGAGAGGGTAAGTAAAGGTGAAACAGTCGAGCTGGAAAAAGGAACGGAGAATCGTGGGTGAAATAAGAAGAAAAAAAAAACGAACGGGTAAAGAAAGGAGGAGACGAGGAAGACGCGGGAGAAGAAGAAAGCGGATTCGAATCTTTACCAACCACTCGGCGAGACACCTGCGGGAGGGAAAATCTCCTCTGCCTTTGAAAAGTGAGGAAGTGAAGAGGTTTATTGAGTCCTGGGACACGTAGTCTCCCGAGGACATGCCGGAAAGTGCGAGTGAAACCTCTTCGTCACCCATTCGTCCTGTTCCTCTACCATCACGCACTAGGTACGACGACCACGTCGCTCTCGCCGCCGCTCCGAGAGACGAGGAGGGAAAGTGTATTTACTGCTCGTTGCCAGGAAAGAGGGACAACCTGGGAATCCTTCTGCTCTCGCGATTCTAAGAAAATACGAGCACACCCGTTCGGCGTGCGATTTAAAATACGAGAGAAGCGCCGGACTTTTCCCAACGTGGCGATCCCGGTGGAGCATGGTTAAGCGCGATTATGCGCGAAACGCGAAACAAATATCAATATGTATTTTCCAGATGTTTTAAAGAACGAAGAGATAAAAATGTAAGAATCGTGTAGACTAAATTCTTTGGCATTGAACAGAGAAACTTGAAGCGCTGTAATTTTATTATTTCACGAAAAATAGTATTTATTAGATTTATAAATTTCTGGTTAGTTTTGAAATTTTGCGCAACTATTGTTGCCCGGAAATAACGCGGCGTGTCAAGGGAGTGCGAAGACCGTCACAGAAAAATAATTACGCGGTAAATACGACTATCCGAGCTGAAAGTTTTTCACTGGCGGGTAGTGTCGGCCGGATGGCTCGTAGGGGCCGTACGAACGTAATTGGATATAATTTTTGCGGGCCGACTAACCGAATTAGACGTCGGTGTGTTTGCGTTACTGGCGGCGGTGCTGTTGCTGGCGTCGCCGTCGTGTAACGGCGGGGGTGGCGCGCGGGGGGATGAAAAGCCCGCTGGGTAACAACCGTCGCGAATTATTAACAGAGGCATAGGCGCCTTCGTGGACGCCCTTCGAGTCACGGCGTGTACCAAAGTAAATCAGCCCAAGGCGATCGCGAACAAAAAGCTCGCCATCTTTTTTCTCACGAAGAAATTAGAATAGACTGTATTCGAGTCTCTATATATAATAGACAGATTTTTTACAGAAGTTTAAAAATATTTGCGATTTTATTTAAGATTAAATTATATCTTATGAGAGGAGAGAGTTCAAATCTGACGTTACTAAGAATTATTATGGACTGAGAATTAATTTAGCAATCCTTATTTTTACGCGTATATTTTGCATCATAAAATGCAGTGATTTTATTGGGACAATCCGCCTGTTGCAGACAGACCTTGCGTCACGTATAACTTCAGCTTTCGGATTAATGATAATCACTCTGTTCAGCTTTATAGGAACATCTGACAACTTGCAAGTTTTCATTTTATGACATGCACGAATTAGCTAATTTACTTGGCTGCATCCCACCACTCGAAAAGTTTTAATTCGCGAATGAACTAATTTAATTTAACGTACGTCGGAGCATAAAGCGGCGCGTAACGATTTCCCACAGCCTCCAATTAAACGAACAATTTCCAAACCCGTAGCGCAATTGCTGCGCTTACACGGCATACAATGAAATGATCGTGTCCAACGAAAAATTACGATTCGAACGAGTCCGGGGCCATTACAGGTTCGTCGATTCAGCGTTCGGACACATCCGAACAATTTTCATTTTATCGCGACCGACGCGAGCTCGATTCATAAAAGTTTAAACACCCGCAATCATACGCGGGGCAGCACGGAATAAATTCGGAATTTTGCATTGCCGAAAGCCCGTAATTTTCATATCGCTTGTACAGCGAGAGAAAAACGTTCACCACCGTTATTCAACGTCCCTTCCGGAGCGATGTAGCAGCGTCTTCGCGAACCGTTCAGATTGCTCGCGAGGCAAGGTCAACGTGAAAAATACCGTTCCGCGTTCGAGAATCAAAAACGGATCCGAGAACGGAATCGAGATTGTATTTTTCGAGGGAGGAGAAAAGAACGGCAGCGCTCTCGTATTTACGCGAATGTAAAATGGAATCAGTTTATAGCGGGAATTAAACTCTCGTAAAACGGAATCGCCATCGCAGCGAGGTTATCAAGCGGAGTTACGGCCAGAAATACAAACGACCAATGAGATGAGAAAAATTTATTGCGTGTACTAAAGGAAATACTTCCTGGGAGTAAGACTTCAGTCTGGCAACGACACGCTCGAGTGATAAATGAAATAGTAGTAACGTTGCTTACTGTTCTACCCGCCTTCTTGCTCCGCGCGTCAGTTCTTTTATCCACGTAAGACGAACAACGGGATAATCATTTTTAATTAACTACGAAATAAAGTGGAAACGTCGGTGACAGAAAATATTGAAAGAAGAATTTTCGATCTATCGCTCAATTTGCTTCCTCGAGAGGCTCGGGGAACAACGGCCGCGCTGTCACGTCGTATCGCAGTCAGTTTGCCGAGAAGAGAGTGTATCGTCACGGGGATGTAGCCACAAACAGGGAAACGAGGCGGCGTGACGACAAGGACGATGTTATCGTTCCGTTTTAGACTGACACCTTAGACCGTCGTAAACGATTCCCCACGAACCGCGCCGCGGCTGAATCAACCTTATAACACCTCGTGTAATCTGGTTGACTCGGCTTGGCAATATGCGGGCCTGAGATCAGGGAATATCTAAACTATACGCTGTTGCTACTCTCACGTATCGAACCTCGCGCTATACTATGTGTGTATATCTTAGCGCGGCGTGTATGCTTCTCTTCAAAAAGCTTTTCACCGCGAAACGACTGCGCGTGGTTGCTATCTTTATTACCTGTTCCAATGTGATCATTCTTAAGCGCGGGTATTCGGATAATAGAATGAATCATAAATCAAATAATTTTTATAATATTAACTGATAGGCTTCTGCATTAAATATATTTATAATGGTCATTAAAGTTTTCGAGTAGAC